>LQNK01000638.1:45738-73192 GCA_001586405.1 Phoebis sennae | reverse complement strand
ATATCCACTTTAGCATGAATGATCGCCTCTTTCTGTTTTACTCAGGCTTTCTGAAATAAATCGCTAGTAAATGCTTCGTGGTCCGGTTATATCTATGACTGTAGATGGAAAGGTCTAAGGTTTGAATCCCAGGTCCCAAAATGACATTTTCTTACGGTAAAATGAAACCGTAGAGTCCTTTCTGGGTAACTGTGAGAATCATCTCACAAAAATAAGTCCTGTTCCTGATCTCTCTCCGGTCGTGTCGGTCTGCCGTCTCATCGGGTTGTAAGAGTAATGGGAGAAAGAGTGCACCTGTGTGCACTATAAGATCTCCTACGTATTATTGTCTCTTTCTCTCGTAGACTATTCTTTCTTTATTATATTTTCATAAAGTCACTAGAGCATCTGACCCGATTGGCGCAGTGGATGTGGCAGTGGTCTGTTGCGCCGGAGGGTGTGGGTTCGATTCCCACGAGTAGAAAATTATGATGTGATGAACATTGTAATTTTCTACTGTCTGGGTGTTAATTTATTTATAGTATGTATGTATTTACAAAAAAAAAAGTATGTTTAAGTATGTCTATCAGTTATCTAGTTTCCATAGTACAAGCTTTGCTTAGTTTGGGATAAGATGGCGTTGTGTTAAATGTCCAGAAATATTTATTTATTTATTTATTTATAGCATAAATATACACTAACTGCCCTGCGGTTTCACCTACGTATATAGCCCGTTACCGTGAAATTTCCGGGATTAAAAGTATATGATATACTTCTCCTGATCCTAAGCTATCTGCCTAAGCCTACGAATTTTCTGCCGAATTAGCCCAGCAAACCTCGATCAGCAAATCGATATAAGTTTTGTAACAAGCCTTTGTTTTAAATATATGTGGCAGAAATAACCATGTCATTAAACAATTTATTCTTTCTCCCCACGCAGTTGAGTAGTCTCTGTAGAGATTGGCCACCACATCTATAAAGCTATGAAACTAAAAAGATAAAGTACCCAATTTGTGGTGTAAAATATAAGCACTTAAAATATAAGCGTGCGAGAATGATCGCATCTTTCTATTTCAACTTGGGCCTGAGCTAAATCGCAAGCCATCGCTTTGATTGGACTTTCGAACTAATGTTCTTTGCGGTGGAATCTCAATTTAACGGGAACACATGCGACGTTCTTATCGGAATTGTTTTTATACTAAATTTCAGCAAGCGAATCGAGGTCCCAGACTTGAGATCAAAAATCTTGAATGTTAAAGATTAAGGCAAATTAAAGACGCGACAAAAACAAAATTGCAAACTGCGACGTCAACATCTAATTTAACTTTTAAAAGTGTATTATATCGGATTATTTCTTTTTGTAACATAAAATTTAGGCACAGAATATGACGCCATAAGCTACTTTAATTATTTCATTAATTTTAATCTATGGATTACTACAAAAAATGCACAAATTAACCACCACATAAAATATGCCGGGTTACTAAAGGCGAACCCGAAAATGAAAATTACTTCCATGTCAAAATTCACTGTGTTTTCTCTCTCAGGTGGTTTGCATTCAACTAAGTTTTCTCACTCCCACGCTATGTGTATCTTTTTGCTTAGCAAAAATATTCAAGATCTTTGGTTGAGATACCCGCTGAGATACATTTGTACTTACCCGATTGTAAGTACAAATGACCGACGATAACTGGAAACGTTTTTTCGATCTTTCTGTTGTAAAATGTTGTAGGCGAATATTTTAAACAAAAGATAATCTTTAGTTCGAATATGAGCGAATTCGGTACACAACGATAGGGAGAGGGGGGTCAAATAGAATTTCCTATATTTTAATGCATAATATTTTGTGAAACCAAAATAAATATTTGTCTTTGTCTGTATCTATGTCTTAATATATTCGTTTTTAACGGCCTTACAAAAGATTTGAGGTTCAAAATTGTATTACATCATCCACTTTATAAGAGCTGGCTTATGCTGATTGCTTTTCTATCGAAAAAGTTTGAAAATTATTTGCTTAAACAACCTTCCTTGAATTTAAGCGCTGCTTTATATAGCTTTAATCTTTCAGGTATGAAACCTTATAAATAAACGAAAAATTTTGATTTTTTTCAGCGTAGAATTATCATTCTATTTTATTAATTTGACAACATTCAAAACAGTGATTAACACATCGTATCCTTTGTAATGATATTTATTTACCTAAATACTTTAAAACTGCCTTCAAGTCTAAAACGGGAAAAGTAATAAAAAGATCATTCTTTTTCACATATCCACAAACAATGCACTCCGCTGAAAATCAAAGCTGTACGACGCAAGCCGTTAAAATTCTTTTGAAATCGCTTTATAAATGGAAAATTTCATGTACGAGATAACTCGATGACCTATATTAATAGACCTTTGAATCTATGGCCTATAAGACTATGGGTCATAAACTTACTTATATAGGTAAGATTAATAAATATTATAGATATTTCCCTATCATAAAATTATTTCTTTATTGTTTCTTACAACTTACTTACTTACTTACAACAGTAACTGTTAATTAATTACATCACAAGGAAAAATTAATTTAAAGTACAGTTTTTACTGAACTAAGATGAAATTCATTCATGTAAAATTCATAAGTAATCTAATATTTGCTATAGTTTTGAGATATTATAATATTTTAACATGGATCAAAACAAAGAACATTTTAACCCACTCCATACAGACGAAGTCACAAGCGGAAGTTAGTATAATACGTAAAGAAAACACCCATTAACAACACATATTTCCATCAGCGAACGTAGGCGAAACAAATGATCTTTGAAGAGAATTCATTGCCCCAAATAAATTATGGCTTTTAAAATCGATGGTGTTTAAAATTTCAATCCCGATGAAATGTTGGCACATCTGTATTTTAATTTCTTTCCCGTATTTGTTTTTGAATGATTGCTGCTGAATATCAGCGTTAAGATTGTAACTTGGGCAGCATTTGCTGAGAAGCTTTCAACCCACACTGCCAATCACTGTCTCATGTATTGTGTAGATGTTTTTGTTTGGTACTTAAATAATTGTTTTCCTTTTATATTTTTATCGTTTTTATCGCCTTGTATTCCTTTATAAATCAAATTTACTTTTTCTTTCGGCTTACCACCAGCCAAATGAGAGAATTAAATAGAGACGACTATTGACATTTTAAGGGTTAAAGGAATCATCAAAGAATCAATTTAGTGATAAACTGTTTTCCACTAACATCTCAATAGATATTGGTAGGAATTATTTCCAATACACAGCACTTGCACGTACATGTTTATTATCCAACGATTCGTAGCAGTAAGGGGCCAGTAAAGCCCTAACAACTTATTTTATAATAGTCTTTTTCTTCTACCTTTGAGTTAACAATGATTCTGCCAATGTCCAGTTTTATAATAGTCAATGACACACCATTTAAGAAAAAACTGACAACAAATATATAGCACTAGTTCTACTTTATGACAATTTCCAATAATAATGAATAACAAAAATACTAACGCAAAACTACTTATTATTAATGTAATTCTTAAAACGTTCAAATTAAATACAAAATATATTTTATAATCAACGACTGTATTATACTATCATGACATTGACATTTCAGTTACTGTAAACAAATGTTCTTAACAATATGTAATCCTAAAACCATAATTCAAATAAAGTACCTCTAGTAAACAGGAAGTTATCATAGCTCAAGATTATTTACTTTTCAGTATGTTATAATTAAAATAATTATATTAAGATAAGATACATTTCTTCATTGTCTCCCCTCATGGGGGTACCGGTAAAGTTGACTTGAGTTTCAAAGATGCGCTAATTGGCACCATCTACAGTTTCCCATTATTATCGCATAAAGCCCAAAAGCTTTAATTAATGATCTTTATAGTATAGTGGTAGGTTCTAATGGAACTAGGTTCGATTCCTGTGAAAACAACAAAAAATTCCGGGTCTGATACAACGTAAATCGATTTTTATAAGCTTTCTTTTATTATTAACTTGCAATGTAATATGAATGTTTGTCCGGGTGAAAATTTGTAAAAACTTTTTAAAAGCAAACTTTAATTTAAAATGTTGTAAAAAGAAGAAAAGAAAAATCAGTCAAACCAAAAAAAACACATGCATTACACAATTTATTAAATGATATAAAAGCTTGTCGTGAGATTTACCTGTGTACTTACTAAAATTGATAGACCTATAATAAATAGGTAATTCTACGAAAAATATGCAAATCTCTTTTTACTATTAATTTACCGTAGCTCATGAACTACAACAACAAAATTGATCGTAGTTTGCTTAGAAGAGTCAAACAGATAAGGAATGAATTGGTGTAAATTTTCTTTTTTTCCAAAATCTAGCCTTCCTCGATTAATGACGTTTTTTTGTGTTAGATACAAAAAACGTCATTTCAGACCATTAGTTCTTAATATCAGCATATTCAACGAAACAAAGTCACTGAAAATAGCGCTGAAAAAGCCCTACGGCATTGCATCACATTCCGAGTGACGACCTAGTTTGGGCAGTGATACAGCATCAATTTTAGTTTAGTATTTATTAAGTACTAGCCTCACCCCCTGGCTTCAAGCGCGTATGTCACTTCTGATCCGGGAGAGCCGGGATAAGTAGCGTATATGTTATTCTGAACCCTTACTTATATGTAAATGAAATGAAATGATCTTTACTTGCATGAATATTCGCTAGGTGCAAAGTAGGTGGTGGGAGAACCCGAATCGACCGCAGCGCTCACCGTGGCTAAAAAAGCAACTTACCCCAGACGATTTGTCACTTTTTACCTTCATTACCGATACGCGCGTGCTTTTAAAAATAAATAAACATGTTTATAAAATCATAAAAACATGGTTGTAAAATCATAAAAACATGCTTATAAAAGCATGTTTATTCATATTTAAAAGTTCGCGTTTATAATAATATAAACTAGCTTTCCGCCTGAGGCTTAGGCCGCGTGGAATACAAAATTCTGTACTTGGTGGTATGACAATTTATACGATTTAGAAACGTTTTTCTGTAAATATATCTTGTCAACACTTAATTTTTGAAAAAACCCCATTAATAAACTTCTACTTTTATTTTAAAAGAACTATCCAATAATTGCGATTTAATAACTGTTTTTTTTAAGTCCAAATTATATCCTTAATGAAATATATCAAAAGTGTCACTGTTCATGTTTATATAATTCCAATAATTCTATTTTAAATATTAATATACTCTCAGAATGAAAGAGACTTGTATGTTGTCACGCATTTAACGCGTATTTGCTTATAAACGCAAATATTAACTTCTGCATGTTGGTTAGTCTTTATTGTGATTGGCCACCATGACGGTAATCTACTCTCGAAATCAAGAGAAGGCAAAATTTTTATTAGGAAGCATTATGCAAACAATATTTAAAAAGATTCAACTTAATCTACCTACGCGCATTGATATTTTTTATGGATCGCTTTGAACCCTCATATCTTTTTTGTTTGTTAACCGATTTGAATGAAATAAACACTAGAACGTCTGCGGGGCGTGTCGTAATTTATTATCGAGAACCGCATTTAAATCGGTTAAAGTTTTATTTACTTATTTTCTGTGAAGTCCGCCATGAAAAAGCCCATCTATACTATTAAACTTTATTGATTGTAGCATGTATGTATGTAAAAAAAGATAAATATTACTATTGATGGTATAGATATAGGTAGAGAAGTAATAAAGTACGATGTACCATTAGAAATCATTGTTTGTTTATTATTTTTCGTAGTGACGGTCCGCTGACATTGCAACCGCTAGTAGGCGTTATCGTCGCGCACCTTGCCAATAGTACTAAAGTCGTCAGTACAATACATTGTTCTCACATATTCTGCCCTCCGGGCATGCAAATTTATCAAGTTGGAGTCAACTAAGTAAACAATTTAAATTAAAGCATATCTATACTAATATTATAAAGCTGAAGAGTTTGTTTGTTTGTTTGTTTGAACGCGCTAATCTCAGGAACTACTGATCCGATTCGAAAAATTTTTTTAGTGTTAGATAGCCCATTTATCGAGGAAGGATATAGGCTATATATCATCCCGATATTCCTACGGGAGCGAAGTCCTGGAGCGCAGCTAGTCAATAATGTATACCAATCATAATCGGTTCAATAGTTTTTGCGTGAAAGAGTAACAAACATATATACATACATCCTCACAAACTTTCTCATTTATAATATGAGTAGAATTATTATGTTATGTATTGTTTGTGTATGGGACAATTTTTTTTGTTTCTCTCAAATTAACTCTTCTTTTATACTATAAGATATAGACACAGATAATATAATATTATACAAGATACATGTAATATTTTCTTGATCAAAATTTCAAAGGTAAGTTCGGTAAACATGGATACTTCATCCATATATTATTTAGTTAGTTAAATCTTATTCAGCCTTAATTAATCTTACTATCGACTTAAAATAAGTTTATAATTGTTTTACTTCACCAGTTTTGATGTTTGTGTTTCATGTAGACATTATTTAACAGATTTGCAAAGACATTTTTACTATGGGACTAGTTGAGTTCTGCAATCTAACCCGAGAATATCTCTCGTTTCCGTAGGGGCTTCTGTATAAAAACCTATGTCCTTTCTATGATCTAGGTCTTTTCAAAGAATCTCATTACATTTCATGCAAATTGGTCCAGTAGTTTCGGAGCTTATTCAATACAAAAAAAACAAATCTTTCTTTTCTTTCTTTCTGTTTACTTAGAAGAAAATTAACCTAATTTATTTATTTATTTATAAATGCCAGAACTACGCTTGAATATTTTTGGCAGAATTACCAGCGTCGTAACCTACGTGACACATGCTGAGCCCGAACCTTATCGGTACACAGTACACACAATATTATTCTTCGTTGTCTGTATATTTTTCTGTCTTTGTTATTTGTGATATTTTGTGTATTGTGGACTATTAAACGATTTCTTTCTTTCTATCTATACTAATATTATAAAGAAAACTTTTTTGTTTGTTTGTAATCAAAAATTACTGGATCGATTTTAAAAATTCTTTCACCCTTCCAAAGCTACATTATCTACGAGTAAGAGTCTAGTTGCGCATCTACCGCATTACCTTTATTTGTATCTTATTTATTTACCACGGGTTGCCTAGAAGAGATCGCTCTTTAGCGATAAGGCCGCCTATTTAGTACTGTATCTTTACCCCATCATGTTGTTAGCTTTAAGCTTTGGTGCGAAATAAAGCATTTATTCATTCATTATGCTACGGGAGAGAAGCCGCGCGGATCAGCTAACGGCTGTTTTCAATATTCTATCTATCACTTGTTTTGCTTACTAAAGTCAGGCAAATCTATCTATTTGCACTTACTTTGATTTCAATATGCTGTCGACGGATAGCCTTTGTTATGACTTTTGACAATCAAATGTCATTTAATCTGGGATTACAATCTATCCATAATCTTTGATACATTATTGAAAATAGCCGTAATACGACAATAGATTCAAGCTTCCCTATTAGTCCCTTACATAATAGATATTACATGTTTGGTACATTATAACCGCGGTAATTATATAGAATCGTAACCAGATTAGCAAATAATACGAGTTTATCCGAAAAGGACGTTTTATTCAAACAAACAATTCATTTGTTTGTTTTGCATATGATGTAAATTAATGATGGAAGGATTTTACGTCTAATTTTCTAATTTTAATTCACAATATGTTTTTAATCCGATACCTTGTTGGATTAATTTTTTTACCAAATATTATGTATACTATAATATCATGTTTGGAATAACGATACTTCAATTACAGTTTTATTTTCTGTTCTGGAAGAGATCGAACATAAAAGCTTTTTTGTTAACGCATATGTGTTTACGTTTAAAAACTACTAGAAGTTCCACTGAACTTCTGCCAAAAATATTCACCAGTAACCAGATTAGCAAATAATACGAGTTTATCCGAAAAGGACGTTTTATTCAAACAAACAATTCATTTGTTTGTTTTGCATATGATGTAAATTAATGATGGAAGGATTTTACGTCTAATTTTCTAATTTTAATTCACAATATGTTTTTAATCCGATACCTTGTTGGATTAATTTTTTTACCAAATATAATGTATACTATAATATCATGTTTGGAATAACGATACTTCAATTACAGTTTTATTTTCTGTTCTGGAAGAGATCGAACATAAAAGCTTTTTTCTTAACGCATATGTGTTTACGTTTAAAAACTACTAGAAGTTCAGTGGAACTTCTAGTAGTTTTTAATTACCCTTTAATAAAAATAGGCTTGTGATTAAAAAGACCTGAATTCGATTCGTCGTGGAAGCAAAAAAAGTATGTCACTGATTTTAGTCTCTCAGCCGTATTTAAATATGAAAAAATCCTTCAATACTAATATTTTTTTATGACAAAAATTTTATAAATATAAAATCATACAATTGAAATTAAATTTTCTGATCTCTTTAATGAAAATTTTTTTATTAAAGAGTAGTATTAAGAGGATTTAGAAAATTTCAGTATAAAAGACAATAATAAATTCAGTGAAGGTACTAAAATTGATTAATTAAGAATAGAAAAAGTGCAACGAAAAACGAGATTAAAACCACAAACTTAGAATGAACAAATAAAATCTAAGCCCTTTCAAGTATTCAAGTATTTTAAGATAAACTATATTCCTATATTTAGAACAATTTTAGTTTGAATAATAAAGATTTTCTGATTATACATCAATAATATCCTAATATAAAAAATATTTTGAATACTTACCAAAAGTAACTGCAATCACTAAAAAAATCCACTTATAGCAACACTCAATTAAAAACCACAAAAACCTCAAACTTTTTAAATAATTAATTTGTATTCTAACAATCAATGGCCACAAATAAAAAAAAAACAAATCGAATTCGCGCCAACTCTTCCAATTTCCCGCCCAACCACGAGCGAACGTTCTTACGTCTACCGACCAACTGACACCCACTTTCGGACATCCCAATACATTTTGTATACAAATATACAATATTATATTTACATTGTATATCAGTCTCAGTTATCTTTAATATCTGTAAACATAGATAGCCAAATATGTTAGGCGGCAATTTACTTTCAAAGTATGGAACCAATTATGTTCCCTTATATGAGAATTGGTAACAATATATTTCGGTTTAAAGAACTTTATTCCCAAAAAAGATGATATTACTACACATCACAAATTCATTTACGTTTCGTAATAAGAAAGTTCTACATTCCTTAATTATATTATATAAATCTGATAACCTCGTTTGTTTGAAAGCGCTAGTCTTAGGAACTACTAGTTCGATTTGATTTTGTGTTAGCTATTTAATCATTAATACTAGTACAGTATAGGAAGGCCTTTAGCCTATAGGTATATAATTTTGATTGATTATTATGCTACGGGAACGAAGCTCCTCGAAATACCTATGAAACAGTAGAATTGTTTGAAATTTAATTGAGATTAGTAAATAAAAAAGAAAGAAAGAAAGAAAGAAAAGTTTATTTATAACAGAACACAGCTATATAATTAAAAAATTGATGCTTATAGATAACTTAATAAGTAAAACATGTTGTAACGATGACTAAATATATGTACAAATGGAGGGCCGTGAATCTGTCATAAAATGGATACCACTCAGCATATTGTTAAAGGCTGTAAGGACTTTAACGCAGATTTTCAGTGGATCCAGAAGTTCGGGTTAAAAGAAAGGGGCAATACTGTACCATGCTCGATATACTAATGCTTATTTAATTTGTTTTAATGCCAGACTCAAAAACAAATTTTTTAAGTTATATTTGAGTTAAGATCAGTGCCTTACTAGTGAGTGGCACCAGTTGGCACCAGCCCAAATTGTAGCCCTCATTGGGTTAAATCAAAACAAGAGAATAACTAACCGCCAGCCTTGACAATACTTCTGACAATAACTAACACAACAAATAATTAGCGAAAATATTTTATCCGTTCACGCGTAATGCGATAACGAAGGAAAGGAGATAAATTTTTATACAGAGGAATTTTTCAAGAAGGTTTTCTGAATCAAAACGTTAAATATGTGGAGTATAAACATGCAATGCAATGCCTTTAGGAGTTTTGATACCAATTCTGACGAAAATAAAAATTGTATCATTGGCCTTTTGTAAACTTCATAAAAAATGTAAAACCAACGTGTTCGCTTCAAAGTCTGTAAAAAGTCTATAGATGCAGTTTTTATTTTCATCAATAAACTTTCCGATATTTCTTTTCATACTGCTATGAATTTATCGCCTATTGAACTTGATTTTTTTTAATTTTTTACTTTTATTTAAAAAAACACACTTTTATACTTTCAATTCCACTATAATAACACTTTATACAATAATTATTTATTTAAACACGACCGGTTTCAACATCATCAGGAATTTGAAATTGCGGAATAAGCCCCCCCCACGCCTCTAGAGAGGGCCCTGAGCTATGGAATCTAAAAATAAGTGAACATTTGTAAATCTTGGAAATTATTACAACGATAATCATTTCGAATTGTGAATATGTTTTACTCATTACACTGATTTCCTAAGAAATTTTCCATTACAACAGGGAAAATTATGGGATTAATTGAGAATCTGAGTTGCCATGTTCTTGAATGAGCGATTGTTGCAATCAACAATTAACAATCGCTCATTCAAGAGAGCATTGTCTCTTTTGTGTAGGAAAACAATATCAACTATTAAATAAATAATAAAATGCACAATTAATCAGATAAGATTTATATTGAAACTAGCTTTCCGCCCGCGGCTTCGCACGCGTGGGTTACTAATTTCTGTATTTTTAGAGGCGCACAACAAAAGTTTTAAAAAATTACGGTCGCAAGGCCGCTGATAATATATGCGAATATCTATAGTTTTTTTTTATAATTTTCTATGGAAATAGGTTTGACCAAAATCTCACAGTGCGCGCGCCTCTTCAAAATACAGAAAAATGTAGCCCACGCGAGCGAAGCCGCGGAGATTTTGTTATTTTTGAAGATTTTAAATAATTTATTGAGTGTTTTTAACGTCTTAATCGATACGTTAAGAGTATAAAAATGCATGTCCGCATCTCAACCTAAATCGCACATTGGCACGTGGTATGACATTTTTACGACTTTAGAAGCGTATATCTCAAAAAATATCTACATTAGCAAAAAACGTATTTAGAAACCTCTATTTCATTTTTAAAGACCTATCCAATAACCTTATTTAATGATGTACTCGCATATTTATTTTTTTACCCTCCGTTTACATGTATGGGAAGCCACCCCTAAAAATATTTTTTTCAAACAAAATGTAGCCTATAAGTTGCACCTAATCATGGTCTATCAACATATGAAATTTTATCAAAATCTGCTTAGTGGTTATTACGTGATTGACGAACATACAAACAGATAAACAGACAAACAGACAAACAGATAAACAGACAAACAGACAAACAGAAAAAAAAATTCCAACCTTGGTTTTGGTATCTATAGAACATACATATTGCATACCAATTACTCTTTTTGAAAAATATTCAATGTACAGAAATGGTTCAGTTACTGTTTTATTATATGTATAGATATAATTTAATCGATAGAAAGATAGAATTTTATTATTGTTGACTCGTAATTATATGAATAATATTCGATATAAAACAATAAATTCCGACGTATAAAAAAGCGTCGTAAAAACTACACCACTATAAATTTGTATAGGTCTTATTCGATTTATGGTCTATTTAACACAAAAAGATTTTCACGGACCAGTAGTTCCTGAGATTATAGCGTTCAAACAAACAAACAAATTAGTATAATGAATGAGAATACATTGTCGACGCGGTGGAATGCTTGGTAAACAAATAAATAAAAAACAACAAGAAATAATTTACAATACATAACATACACAGACTTGTTATATACTAAGTTCTAAGCTGTATTCTATTGCCATCTTTCCCTTACCAATGAGAAATGTTTTCATTTCATTGCCTTTAAATAACATCTATTTCCTTCCCCCTCAATTTACAAGAGGATAAAATGTTTAGTAAAATATTGTTCCAGGCAGATCGTCGGTATGAATTTTTTTAATAGTAGTAGGTTTGAATTTCCTGTGTATATAAAAAGTAAAGATTTCGATTAGTTTTATTATTTAGAACTAGTTTTTACCCGCGGCTCGCATTGATTTCGGATAAAAAAAAACCTTTAGCTAGCCTTTCACCTAATTCTGTTAATAGCCTATCTATATACGAAATTTCATCGAAATGCATTCAGTGGTTGAACTTTAACTTTAACTTCTTTCATGGTCATTGACTTGAACTTTAACTTTAACTTCTTTTTGTAAGATTGGATTTCATGAAACTTACATATTATGTTTAAGTTCAATATTCTCTCACTTGAAATCTACACTAATATTATAAATAGGAAAACTTTGTTTGTTTGTTTGTAATGAATAAGCTAAAAAACTACTACAGTAGCATAATGCTACATTTAAAGCCTATAAAATATAGCCTATGTGACTCGTGGATAATCTCGCTTATGAATGTTGAAAGAATTTTTAGAATCGGTCTAGTAGTTTTAGTGTAAATTGAACAAGAACATTAACCACAGTTTCACTGGCTTTGTAAAGTCTATCAATAGAATCGGTATCCAATCTATGAGCAAGTTTCATTAATATTTGGACTTTGAACCTTGTTACCTGCCTCAGTAATGAATGTCAAATTAGTTCGCAGTTTCAGCTTATTTTCTAACTTTCCGCCCTTTACGCTCGCATGCACGATAAAATTTACCCAGTTTGAAGTGACTTTTTTAAATAAAATTGTGATATTTGCTACAACTTTGGAAGCGTATATTTCATAAATTGATGCTTCTAACAAAAAACATTACCACCTTTGTGGAGAATGGTATTATTCCTCCAACGAACGGGGAGGATCCTCGACCAGTCTGAACCACAGGACTGGCCGGCCGTTAGGCCCCCAAGATTGATGTTTGGAAGTGGTATGTATATATGCTTAGCGGTGAAAATATTTCAACATCGCGATTTAGGAATGCTGACGTCATGAGGACGCCACACCTCCATTAAATTTTTAGATACCTCTTTAAAAGCACCTCACTTGGTTATTATATCCGTTTGTTCCTTTTTTGTTGGCAACTGTGTTGCCATTCCAAAAAAAAAATATTGGGATTACCCATTTTTTCCTAATCAAATCAAACTTTAATAGCCAATCATCATATAACATTTTAACAAAAACCATCCAATGGTTTTTACATGAAACACATACAAACAGACAACCAGACATTCAAACAGAAAAAAAAACAGGTTTACAACAGCATATACAACAAACAATTAGTAGAACAGAATATTTACCAGAAAAACATTCTCTACAAAATATCAATATCAACATTATGACAAAGTATAAGAAACGTGATACATTTCAATGGACACAAGAACAACGCTCACAAAAGAATATATTTATAACCTTATCTCGGTCGTTTGACCTCTCATTTGGAAAAATTATGTAGAATAACACATCCTTTAAGGGAGTTCTGATACAGCTCTTAGCTATCTAGTTACAAACATCACATCACATAGACTTTTTATATGCAATCAAATTACTATTAATTTATATTGCTCGATAAGGCCGCCCCTTGTACATAGTTTACAAAACAAATAAGTTTTGTGGCGACGGGTTAAAATACATGTGTCGCTACTCCATTTCTACCTATGGGTGTCGTAAGAAGTGGCAGAGGGTAATTCTGCTGCATAACATCTTCAGCAATAAAAAAGTGGGAGGTGAACGATTGGACCAAGCTTGCACCGGAGAAATTACCCCCTAGCAGAAGATCGGAGTGAAGCAGTATTGAAACTGTTTCGTACGGTGAGCGGCTGAATTCCCATCCTATTCCTCTCTCATCCTGTTCTAGTCAGTCACTTAACATTGGGTGAACCGCATGCTCCGCTTGCCTGAGTACCTCTAGCTATCTCATTAAAAAGCGTCTCTATCAACCTATTTAAATAAACTTTAATTTGTTATTACGAATTTTTCGTATTATGTGTGTCTAATTTTATGTTTTACTGTTTAATGAAAAATAATCAAGACATCTTATTCATACCTTACATAAGCATCTCTTAAAACTGTTGGTTTCAAAAAAGATTTTCATTGCTTATAAATCTTATGATTGTTTATATCCTAGTGTATTTCCATAAAAGCTTCCAAATCCCCTTTTCGATCAAAACTGTCATATCATCATGACTCCAAGTTCAACAACCGAGGAGCCATCCACCGCGTGACCCGTGTCTCTGCAAAATAATATACTTATCCAATTTCTCACCTGACATCTGAACATTCTAAAGGTAAACGTCATATTCATTCTGTGTATATAGAAAAAGCCACATTAATGTTCTTTGGAAAAAGCATTCGATACGATGTGGGTCAGTGGATGGACTAGTGACTTTATATACAACTAGCTAATCCGCGCGGATTCGCTCCCGTAGCAGAATGTTATAATATATATAGCCTATAATATATTCGCGTAAATGTCATAAAATAAGATGTCTTTGGATAGGTATTAAAAAAGGAGGTTTCTAAATAGATTTTTTGCTAAACTTAATATTTTACGACATATACGCTTCGTAAATAAGTCATACCGCGCGATTCTACAAAATACAGAAATTTGTAGTCAACGCGAGCGAAGCCGCGGGCGGAAAGCTAGTATATTATAAAAGCGGAAATGTTTGGTCCTTTTCATCAAACGATTTCCTTATGTTTTGTACGAAATAAGTGAAGCACGATTAAAAACGTTTCTGTATAGCATCACGTGTGATCATTTAGACTTCAATGGAATACTTTTAGAACACTTATAATCACATCTTAACAAGAATGAATTAATTTATATACTTCCTTATAGCAATAAGATATAAAGATCTTAAATAACCTAAAACTACAAATCTTATAAAACTAAATGTAAGTTGTATTTAACTAGAGTATATTGACGCAGTTATAAAATCTATTATACCTTGCTATTCAGCGCGTCTTGGCTTCCGTAACATAATGTTATGAAGTATTTTATAGTACTAGCCTACATTAGAAAACTTATGTCTTAAAGACAAACAATTTTCAACAAATCCTCCACTGAGCTACCTACTTTCTTCTTAAAATATTTTATCTACCTTAATTTAATCTAGTCTTAAGACATTTTAATGTACCTATGTTATACTTATATAGTTGTCTGCTGTTTTGTATACCTTAATAAAAATAAAATAAATTCATAAATATAGCCTTTGTGCCTATGGTACTCAGAGACGAATTTTTGAAATCACTTCAATAGTTTCCGAGTGAAACTTTATCAAACAAATGTTTCCTCTCCTTATAGTTTTATTAGTATAGACGAATAGTTTTCTAATGACAAAACTTTTAATGATCTATAGTTAGTTAATTTATTCAGACATGAAGTATATGAAATTAAGGATGCCCAATTCTATTTTACTAACCTTACAAAATATTAAAAAAATAAAGAGTGCTTGAATCTAATACGTTTTTAAACGATTTTGCTAAGATTCGGGGGCAGGCGCTCCTGTATAATAATTCCATTAGAGTTCATCGACTTTCCCTAATATCTTATAAACAGAGAGGAATTCCGTTATAATTTCAATAAAGATCTATAGAAAGAAATCCTTTGTCAGGTCGGCTAACTCAGCTTATTGTTTTTGGTATAATAGTAAGCTTGTTCTATCTTCTCAAACATCACAAATTACTGATGTCAGAGCCAGATTAAAAAAATAATCAGTGTCTGCTAAGAAAAACTTGAAGACAGAAAGTGGAAAAGTGGAAACAATAAACATAATTTAATATAATTTACTGTATAGAAATAATATTGTAAAATCACGTTTATCTTTCACTGCAGATCGAGGGGTCTCGGGTTCGAATCTCGGGCGCGGCGAAAGGCGAAAAAAAAAATTAAATGGGATTTTTTTTAAAATTTAAATGGGACTTTTTTTTAAAAATCCCTGAGCCAAACAGTCGACGGTGTTGGAACACCCTCGTGCCTTGGAGAGCCAAAATCCGGTTATGCGTCTAATCTCACGCCGTCCTGTCGGTCTTCTATTCCATGGGGTTATGAGGGTACAAAGAAGTGAATGCACGAACACTTGTGCACTATAATATACAATACAATACAATACAAATACTCTTTATTGACACACACATAAGGAAATAAAAATCTGACATACAATAAAACATAAACAATGCAAAGGGCGGCTTTATCGCTTGTTAGCGATTTCTTCGAAACAACCTTGCAAAGAAGAGAAATAAAGACATGCTCAAAATATGGTACGGATAAAACTCTTTTTATCCGTATACACGTTATAAGAAGGGAAGAATGTACACAGATCAAAAATACAATATTGTCGGCAACATTTTGTGATTTAATGTTTTAACAAGTTCTGTATGTCATCTTTCTATGCAAACGTGACTTGTTAGTTATTAGCTGTCCTCAAAGTCCTATAAAAGAGTAAGCGCGTTCAGTATCTGGGCGCATTGGTACCGATTGCGCCTGGTGCTTGAACGTCTTATTGACGTCACGACCCAACTACCCTCACTTTGCTAATAGTCTTTATGACTAGCTGTGATCGGTTGTTAACTGACTAGTTCTGTAATTGTCCAGTTGTATAGAATCACAGTACATTTCTATTACATGAGACATAATTATACAAAGCCCCTTTATTAGTTTCTAACAATATAATGTCTCTATCATTACAATATGATATATGTAATATCTCTTGGCTTGTCGATATCTACCACCATAGCTGAAATCGTTTAGAGGAGCTATTTACTATTCAATAACTATAATTACGTCATATAAACTGTAATTATCAGCAAAATATTAAACATAACCCTTTGAAGTTTAAAACAAACATTAATATATCATAATTAATATCTAATCAAATGTTCTGTTCAATATTGTTACCTATTTGTATTTAATTAATTGCGTTTAAATTTTATGTATTATATAATATAGTTGTTTACACCTCGTATCCGGATAGAGTGAAATTGGAACGTTGGTAATTAACCGGTAACATTATAGTTTATAATTTGTAAAAACAAAAAATGTAAGAGAATTTTTTTTATATATTGCTCTTCAAGTGGTGAAAATTTTGACATGATTTTCTTTTATTGCCAGTTAAAAAAATCCCAAAGTTTCACTATCAAGTCAACCCGGAACAAAAAGTGGTATAATACAAAGCATAAATTATCATTACATCTTCTTATTTCAATATACTTATCTTATATCAAAATAGTAAATTAAGCCGTATTCACAAATAATACTTACATAACAAACTGAATATAGTAAATAACGAAGTAAGACATTTCCAGCAGAAGCAGCGGCTAATCTCTGTTGAGCTATTAAAATTGGCGAAATAATAAATATATTATAGGTACAATCAGCACCAAGACCTGTCCTATCAAAGCATATTCCAATTATCTACATTACCTATGAATTAATGATTCATCTTTATCAAGAAATCTTGACCTCTCAACTCACATACATGTATAAAATGATCTCTTATCTTTGATACGCGTCTATCTATGCAGTTGTTGTTTTCTTTTAAAAATTGTCACCGATGTTTATTTTTTTTTGACGGGCCAACAACTGAAAACTGCCGCTTTCCGCTACTCACTTTTATCATCTAACAAATTCATCATTTCAGAGAAAAAAAGCTGTTGAATGGCCTTGTGTGGCAAGAATTTGCTGCCCGAAATCCCGGCCTAAATCTATCGACAGACAGAAGCTACCGGGCATAGATAAGCTATAAGATCAAATGACGTTGCGTTACACCAGATGTTAAGTTGAAAGAAGACAAACACATCTGTGAAAACATCATCTTTAATGTTCAGAATTTTCATTTCTACATTATTTTACGTATATGTATAATTCAAATATAATCCATAAGGGAATGCTCCTTATAATTAATTAATACCTTTAGATTTAACTTACTTTTCGAGTGTAACCGTCAGTAAGACGTGACCCAAATCGTGATATATCAGTCTAAATAACTGCCGTTTACTAACAGAATATAAAATGAATAACTAAGCTGTGGTGATGCCCCGCGCTTTTCCTCGAGGAAAATAATCAATATTCACACTTCGTAAAACTTAAATAAGTAGATATTTCTCATAACTATTATAGAGATATATTATTTGGGAACATTTATAATGGAAAAGATGGAGTTTGTTAGTTCATTTCACTAAAACTGAAAGATATGTAGGTGCTTTTTGCGTAAGGAAAAACATTTAAAAATTGAAAACTGTTACGGATTGAAAAGGCTAAAATTAAATTATTTGTGTTCGATTGAATTGAATAATTTCTTTTTTTAATTTTTAACTAAACACAGGTTTACACAACTTAAAAATTAAAAGAAAAATTCAATTATTTATTATTTAAACAACTAGTTTTTCAATTATTTTAGGCACAAATTAATCCAATTTTTGGTACATTATAATGAAAACTTGGTCTCATTAAAATTATAAAGCTTAGTCTAATATATTTGTTAGGATTACTTCACAGACAGTTAAATGTTAAAATTTATTAGTAAACAAGTTTTTAAATCAATTAACAATAGTAATTTTGGGCAGTACTTTAACTTGAGAGGAGATATTAATTTGATGTTTAAACATCCTTGAAATTACTGAATTAATTCGAAATTTGATTATAATATTGTTCATGAAAAGGGAATCGCTACTAATTGCGTGAAACAGCAGGGCACAGTATATTTACTCTAAATAAAACAGCGATTCGTAAAGAAGGGAATTTGAAGTAAGTATGACCTTTGTCCATTTGATAACCAATTATATTTTACAAATCTATACTAATATTATAAAGCTGAAGAGTTTGTTTGTTTGAACGCGCTAATCTCAGGAACTACTGGTCCGATTCGATAAATCTTTTAGTCTCAGATATCCCATTTACCGAGGAAGGCTATAGGCTATATATCATCCCGATATTCCCACGAGAGTGAAGCCCTGGGGTACTGCTAGGGGCATGTGTGGGTTACCTTTAAAATGTTCATGGCTATGATGAATTTCAATTGTAAAAAATATATTTATTTTAAATTTGACCCCCTTGAATGCGACACGACTTATAAGCCAATTTAAAATATACTAGCTGATCCACGCGGCTTCTCTCCCGTAGAATAATGTTATTTATATCCTATGTTATTCGCGGATAATGTAGCTTTCGAATGAATTTTTAAAATCGGTCTAGTAGTTTTTGAGCTTATTCATTACAACCAAACAAATAAACAAGGATTTCCTCTTTTTAATATTAGTGTAGATTAGAATAGACAACATCTAATTACCATTTATTAAAACAACCCTATTGGTATAATTTTATAAGTATATAATTTTCAATATAATTTTCACCCGGTAAATGAAATGGGTGAAGGTAGTACTTACTCAGTACCTTAGACCATTAATAAATTATTTGATCTTATAATTTTTTTATTAATAAATCAATTTCACCTACAAAATAATATTAACAACTACGTATACAATATAGCTAAGAACCACAATAGATTTACTTATCTCCTGGCAAAATATAAAAAGAAAGTATTTATATATGAGTACCCTTCAGATAACGAAATTGGTTTTGCGTTATTTCTAAAGGACCTAAGAAAAGTGGATGAAGTAAGTAGAACGTTCATTATTTCTGTAATTGTAATACTAATATAAAAATAATAACTATTGCCAAAAAACAGAACCGACTTCCCAACAAACTGAAGTGAAAAATAACTTTTGTTTAATTGTTGAACGGTATTTGTAAGCGGTATTACGTTTTTTCAATTAAACGTGACTTTGCACCGACTTTGAAAATATTTCCGAAATAAAATAAGTGATTTTCTACTTGTAAAAATTCAGTCTCAGAGTCAGAGTTAAGTGAATATTTATATAACAACTTAAAAACTTTACTGCTGAGCTCAGTAGAATAAGCTAATTCTGTTGATTCTCGAGTTCCCTCGAATATCTTCTACATGGATTATCAGACTTTAACCAAACGTCTATGAGACCACACGTATACTCTACTCTTTCAAATGCAAGGAGAGTTTTCCAAATCGGACGTTAAATACCGAACATATGCCAAAACATACATACAAAAAAGTTCCAATTAAGAACCTTCTTTGTTTGGAAGATAGTAACAAATAACTATGTAAAGGTTATTTTATCTCTACACTATTTTGCATCATATATACCAAGAGCATGATAATTAGCATTTTGACATATCAAAAAGGGGGTTCCCAATTCTTCATCCCAACCGTATCGATGGTAAGGTTATCGTGTGCACCTTATACGTCGGGAATTCACCCTGGTGCTAAGATATTGTAAAATGTAAACAGTTAGGGAACTTCCTGGAAAATGATCTTTCGACATGATTTGATGGATTTAAGAAGCACAAATTAATGCATTTTTTGGTCTGGCGGTTGCGTTTTGATAACAGATAGACGGGTCTCGGGTTCGAATACCGGGTGGGGCCAAAAAAGCTCAGTAACAGCCGCGAGTCAGAAAGAAGACATTTTGGAACACCCCCGTGCCTCGGAACACGTGAAGTCATCGGTCCTGCGCCTGATCTCTCTCCGGTACAGTCGGTCTGTTTTCTTAGCGAATTATGAGACCAAAGGAATAGAGTTGTGTTTACAAATCTTATTCACTTTACAGTTTGATGTTATAGATGTTCATGGGCTACGGTCAGTCACTTAATATCAGGCGAGCCGCATGTTTTGCTTAAAAAGTGCAGTATCACAAAAACTCCAATAAAAACTTCGCTCTATGTTGACTCTGCTCCGTTTTCCTGCATGCTCCAAAAAAATCTTGTCTGAATCAGAGGATATTTTTTATCATAAAGCTTTGTTCCGCGCTGATTTTGCTTCTATAGTTAATGCGTGTTTATCCAAATTGTTATTGATTCATTTCCCTCAGTATCATAGAAATCAATGAACTTAGAACAACACAAAGAATGCAACGTTATTCAATATTTAATAATATTGGCATTCCTAATACGATTACGATGTCACTTCACCGTGTATGCGTCATTAAAGACTGAATATGTCACTAACAAGACGTAACACCCTATCTGATGACGTAACAATCATTTTCCTATAATTTTTTTAAAAACTGAAAGAATGTTAAAATTGTCCACTCTCAAGCAATAGTTTGATTTGCTGAAAAATTATTGCTTGTCGACGCGATTCACGCAGTGGATGTGGTAACGGTTTGTTACGCTGGGGAGTGTGGGTTCAATACACACGAGTAGAAAATTATTATGTGATGAACTTTGTAATTTTCTGCTCTCGTAGAAAATTATTATGTGATAAACTTTGTAATTTTTTGCTCTCGTAGAAAATTATTATGTGATGAACATTGTAGTAACGTTCGTTCGTTAATTACGAAAAAAAAGTATGTTTAAGTATGTCTATAAGGTATCGAATCCCCATAGTTCAAGCTTTGCTTAGTTTGGAACTAGATGGCGTTGTGTTAAATGTCCCTGAATATATTTTATTGATATTTATTTACATCCAAAATCTCAAATGTGCATACCTTTAAGAGATGCATTAATATATTCTGTAATTCTCTTCTAAAGTAATAGTCAAATGACATTTGAGAGCTCCTTAAAGTTAACCAACGTTTCAGTATTTGGGCATTTCGATAAAAAACTTTACTCAATAAAAATCTCTCTTGTACATTAAAATCCGCTAGCATCTATTGTATTGGGTGTTTTTAATTCCCATG
Source organism: Phoebis sennae (assembly GCA_001586405.1). Classification (NCBI taxonomy): domain Eukaryota; kingdom Metazoa; phylum Arthropoda; class Insecta; order Lepidoptera; family Pieridae; genus Phoebis; species Phoebis sennae. Next base: position 51,423 of record LQNK01000638.1, on the reverse strand, counting down.
GACAGCAAATTATTTTACAACATACTTAGTAGCGTCATAATCAGACCAGGATCTAGGGGAAGGAGTTCCTTCGGGGGGGGGAGATCGGAGCCATTGTGGGCTATCTTTTAAAAAATAGCCGGAAAAAAGAAAATTTCGATAACTGAAACCTTTTGTAGAACTCTTTATAAATATTACATACTTATAACGTATTTTGCAATATTATTCATAGCGAGTATTTGCTATGGCATTAGTTTTCAAGAAAAATATCTAAAATTAAATGCAGTACATTTTCCAACTACGCCATTATTATAAAACAAATTCAATGAACTCAGATACATAGAAATCTATTAAAAATCACGACTGATTTAACAAATGATATATAAAAGCGCGAATTATTACAAATATGCCAGTGAGTTTGTGTAACCGCCCTGTGCGGGCGTCACTTGCAATCGATAATATTTCGCGAAATAAATCAGTATAAATAACAAATTCTTAAAATAAAAAATTAAAATATATGATTTAACAATCGACGCGTGGTGAAAATAAAAAGGATATTGGAATAAAAAGTTTTGAGTCATAAAAAAAATAAAAACAACTTTAACAGATTTTTTTTAATTGTTTTAAACTTCGTGTTTGTTTTATTATTTTTATTTTGAGTGAATGAATATTTAAATAGTATTTTTTTGTTTGTGTGTGTCTAAGTTATTCAAAATGGTGAGCAAGATATACAAAATTAATTCGGAAAAGAAGGAGAAGCATGGAAGCAAACACAATCAAATTTTAATGTCAATTGTTGGTGAGTGTATTTTTGTAATATTTTAAAATATAAAAATCTTTATTACAATATAATTAAAATTAGATTACGATTATTAAGTTAAGCCCTGCAAACCTAAGCAAGCTTGAAGAAATAATTTGGTAGGAAACTTAATATAATTTGGGCAATGTAATCTAAATATGTATTAACTCTACGTAGACTTAAATATTGACTTGTGGATATCGAACGTACATTCTTTGGTATAAGTTAAGACACAAAAACAGTAACTTTAAATACCTTTCCTTCGTACATATTAAAAAGAAAAATTCTGTTTTGCTTTAAATTTTTAATAATACCATAATAATTCTTCTATTACTCTCCTATTATTTATTTAATATATTTTTTTATTCACACTGGCTAGCACCTTACTTTTTATGGGTGTTCATGTCCGACTGTAATGACGTAACATCAAATAACCCATAAAAAATGAACCACATCCTCTGTACTGAAAGAAATCTGTCCTCTCCTCTGTCTTGCATTATCTGTTCACTCATTGTACTGAAAAAAATCATATTTACATATACCTACTGCGTTTAAGAATAGCATTATAAACGACACGCCGTAAAGGGAAACACCATCCGAACCATCGGGATGGTTAGCTATCTACCACCGTGCACCCGCAACTTCTTTCTTTTTAACCGACTATCAAAAAAAGGAGGAGGTTATCAATTCGACCGTATTTTCTAATGTATGTTACCGCATATCTCCGGCGTTTATGGACCGATTTTGAGGTTTATTGATGTATATATCAAGTGAATTGTGACTAGATGATGTGATTACTCTTCACAGGACACTAAATATGGATAAATAAGATTTTTTGCCAAAAAATCGAACCGACTTCCTCGCTCTAAAAAGTAGAGCCTTTATCTATTTTCAATTTAACAAGATTTTGCACCGACTTTGTATAGATTTCAACAAAACTGAAATAAAAGTTATTTTCTACTTCGCTCTAAAGCGAGGAAGTCGGTTCGATTATTTGGCAAAAATTTTTATTACGATAAAGCTTTGGAACGACCTTACATCTATCGGATTCAAAATTGGGGCCTTTAAGAGACAAGCCTATATGTCTATCGAATGCCGGCAAAGCTTCTCCGGTGTTTCAAGCAATGGGTGGCCATAATTGCCTAACGCGCCGCCTTTTATAATCCGGAATCCCATTCTTTAATCGCATGGGTAGTATGTAGGTTTAATCAAATCGCAAAAGATACCATAGCATTAAATGCATATTATAATTTACTAGCTGATCCGCGTGGCTTCGCTCCCGTAGCATAATATCTATAAAATATAGCCTATCTTACTCGTGGATAATGTAGCTTTCCAATGGAGAAAGAGTTTTTATAATCGCTCCAGTAATTTTTGAGCCTATTCATTAACAAACAAACAAAGTTTTCCTCTTTACATGTTAGTGTAGACTTACGTATTTGTATTTTAGTATTATACTATAAAAACATTTCTTACGTAACTGGAAAACCAAAGAGGAATACTAGGAATTATCTATTTTCCTGTTTCAACCGTACATCTGAGAAAGTTACATTGTTATGAAGACTCGTGACATGCATTCGTGCCAAATTTAATAATAACAATTAAACAATTTTAACCGACTTCTAGGAAAGGCGGAACGACTCTTTAAGTTTTTTTTTGTGTTATTACACACGAAAAGAGCTTTATTATTATACTAGCTTTCCGCCCGCGGCTTCGCACGCGTGGGCTACTAATTTCTGTATTTTGTAGAGGCGCACAACAAAATTCTAAAATAATTACGGTCGCATGACCGCTGATATTACGCATGTCTATAGTTTTTTTTATAACTTTCTATAGAAATAGGTTTGACCAAAAATTGACAGTACGCGCGCCTCTTCAAAATAGAAAAAAAATTTAGCCCACGCGAACGAAGCCGCGGGCGGAGAGTTAGTTATTTTTTGAAGGTATTTAAGAATTCATTAAGCGTTTTTATCGTCTTAACCTATAGATATTGGGGACATGCCTTCTATACTCTTAACGTATATGTTAAAGTATAAAAAGGCATGTCCGCAACTCAACCAAAATTTTATTTTGTCACGTGGTATGACACATTTACAACTTTAGAAGCGTATATCTCAAAAATTATTTATTTTAGCAAAAAACGCATTTAGAAACCTCTATTTTATTTTCGAATACCTATCCAATGATATCTCATTTAATGATGTATTAGCGAATTTATTTTTTTACCCTCCAATTACATGTATGGAGAGTCACCCTTAAAAATATTTTTTTCAAATAAAATGTAGCCTATAAGTTGAACCTAATATTGGTCTATCAGCATGTGAAATTTTATCAAAATCTACCCAGTAGTTATTACGTGATTGACGAACATACAAACAGATAAACAGACAAACAGACAAACAGACAAACAGACAAACAGATAAACAGACAAACAGACAAACAGAAAAAAAAAATTCTAACCATGGTTTTGGTATCTGTGGAACATACATATTACATACCAATCACTCTTTTTGAAAAATATTCAATGTACAGAAATGGTTCGGTTACTCCTTTATTATATGTATAGATATAGAATTATAACATAAGCACTCGATTAAAAAATTGCTACGTTTTACCTATTTAATTAGAAAGAACATTTTTTGCAACTTTAATTGGTTCTCGAACATACACACTAGTTAAGAGAGTAAAGGAATAAAGAGTGCACCTGTGTTCGCATGTACACTTGAGTACTATAAAATCTCCTACTATAAGCCCCTATATACGATTACCGACCGATTTTAGTATAATAAATAATAATAAACTTTTCGAGATAACGAAATGAAAACAGAAGACCCTTTCAATGGTCAAACAATTCATTTTCAATTTGAAATGTTGCCAAGATGACAAAACGCAATCTAATTTAATACACATTTCCGCAAGCTATAAATAACGGGGAATATAAATATGGATTTATTTACTTATAATAAGAATTAGTCTTATAAAGGAGATAATAAAAATTTTAAGGCAAACATAGATCCAGGCAGGAAATTAGAAAAATAAGGGTTAGAGTACACAACGCAGTGTTTATATTTAAGGATCAAGGCCGAATCGGACCACATAATCTATACGTAAAATAAAACAGTAATTAAATAAATACGACTTGCTTTTATCAACGGCTTCACCAACGTGAATTTCCACCATAACGAACATAGTGCGTCCTATCCTATGTCTATGTCATTCTAACTACAGTGTGTGCACAAAATTTCACCTTGTATAATAGCTCCCCTGACCAATTTCGGCCATGGTGGCCAATCTCAACAGAGACTAGCTAGCTATGCAGGAGATATTATAGTGCACAAGTGTACGGGCGAACACAGGTGCATTTTTTATTCCCTTACTCTCATAACCCGATGGGGATAGATCGACACGATCGGAGAGAGATCAGGCGCAGAACCGACGGCTTTACGTTCTCTTCGTTCTCTCCACCTTATGGAGAAAATAATAATAATAAAATATTGTTAAAATGTAATTAAGTAAAGGCGCCGGCATAAATTAGATTTTAAAAATAATATAAGTTATTTTTTTTGACGACCCGATTGTTGCAGTGGGTACAGCAATGGTCTATTGCGCCGGAGTGTGTGAGTTCGATCCCTACGAGTAGAAAATTATGTTGTAATGAACACTAATATTTGGGTGTTTGTCTATCTATATTATGTATGTATTTACAAAAAAAGTAAGTTTAAGTATGTCTAGTTCCATATTATCTAGTTTCCATAGTACAAGCTTTGCTTAGTTTGGGACTAGATGGCGTTGCTTTAAATGTCAAGGAATATTTATTAATATTTTTTTAATGTGATTTGTTCTCTTTTTTAGTCATTTATTTTCTATAGAAGCGTTCTAAAAGGTACAAAATATAAATACCTAATTGAAACTTATGTACTAAGTATAAGATGTTATAAATGCGCCTCGAAAGATGTCAAGTCGCTAAAAATCTTTCAACCTAAGAGACTTGTAATAATTAATAGGAAAACAAATATCTTGTGGGAAAAGTACAATACATAATTGTATAATGACAATTTCTAATTGATCAAGATTGCTTTAAAAGACAATCATAAGATTACATAAGCCGAAGTAATTGCATATATTATTATCATTAGTCCATTGAAAAGTTTTTTTTTGGGATAACAACTAACAATTATGTAATTACAGTATGTATCTAATCACTGACACCAGTATTTCACTCATGTTTATTTGCAAATAAATGTATTTATTTAATACATTTATAAAATAATACAATAAAAAATTGTCTTGATGATTTTTTGACAGACCAATTTGTTATCTACACTAATATTATAAAGAGGAAATTTTTATTTGTATGTTTGCTTGGTTGTAAAAACTACTGGAGCGATTTTAAAACTTCTTTCACGAATCGAAAGCTACATTATTCACGAGTAACATAGGCTATATATTTAACATTATGCTACGAGAGCGAAGCCGCGCGGATCAGCTAGTAAAACTTATAGCGTCCCTTTTTCCAAGCAGACGGCTGGAGTTACAACTCTACAAACTTGGATTTAACTTCACGCTAACCTCCCTCGACATCTAAAAATAAAATTGCGTCCTCTGACAAATGCAAACCCAAATGTAACTTTTCAATAGACTACCACAAACAGATACATTCAGAAGTCAAACTCCATACAAAGCGCGCTCGACAAACGCACACAAAGGCATCGCTCATTGATACAATATCTCGGAATACACCGGACCGCTCCGTGCGTTTAATATCATTTGAGACAAGCGTCTGATATAATGTTGCTATAAAAATAAAACGAGTCGTTTTACTCACGGACAGTACAATATATTACTAGGCGTAAGTCTAAAGCGTATCTATACATATAATAAAACAGTAACCGAACCATTTCTGTACA
>LQNK01000638.1:30663-41809 GCA_001586405.1 Phoebis sennae | reverse complement strand
TTGAGTCGTTTGATTTTCGTAGCTACATCTATAGTCTTTGTTTTGTTCCTGATGACACGGCATTTCAATCTGTCTGATTTCTTTATACTTAGCATACTTCTTTCCATTGCAAATTGGCAGACTTTAAGCTTACATGTCATTTTTTATTGTGTTTGTTATTCTTCTCTCGACTTCGTTACGCATGTTGTCTTTTTGAGTTATAGTCTGCCCTAGATAGATATATGCGTCAGTGTAGTCAATTTCGACATTTCCCAGTTGAATTTTGTTCTTGTTTCTATTCGTCATTGCTCTCGTTTTTTCGGGATTTAGTCTTAGTCCTACCCTTTTTGCTTTCCGTCGCCAACTCTGTTATCATTTAGCTTAAGTTCTCCGATGTTTTAGCGAATAAAACTATATCGTCAGCGAATCTCAAGTGAGTCAGTGATGCACCATCCACATTGATGCCGAGGTGTTCCCAATTAAGTTGTCTGAAAATTGATTCTAGCACCGCCGAAAATAGCTTTGGGGATAGGGGATCTCCTTGTCTGACTCCTTTTTCTACTTTAAACGGAGCTTCTTTCTTTTCTAATTGCACTCTCGCTGTGCTGTGACTATATACATTTTTGATTAATCTGATGTACTTGTGATCAATCCCTTGTTTAATGAGACTTTCCCAAATCTTTTCGTGCGTTAGAGAGTCGAAAACCTTGCTGTAATCAATGAATGCAATGTAGTATGTTAGCTGGTATTCATTGTACTTCTCTAGGACTTGACGCACTACATGAATGTGATCAATCACAGAGTAGTCTTTGCGGAATCCCGCCTGCTCTATAGGTTGGTGTTCGTCAAGTCTTCTTTCTATACGCCCTAGAACAACCTTTGCGAAAATTTTGTAGATGTTGGACACCAGACTAATAGGGCGATAATTTCCTATTTCATGAAAAAATAACTAAACTTCAAAAATTATTGATGTTGATATCTCTGTGAGCCAAAAAAGTAATCATTTTAAAAAATATTAAAAGAATGTAAAACAAACAATCTAACGCATTTAAATACATAAGGAGAGGGAAATCATGCGTGGGCAGAGATAGTATTTTTAACCGACTTTCAAAAAAAAGGAAGAGGTTATCAATTCGACCGTATTTTTTTATGTATGTTACCGCATATCTCCGTAGTTTATGGATTTTTGCATTCGAAAGAGTAGAGTTCATGTGTGGTCCCATAGAAATTTCGTTCAAGTCTGATCAACCATGTGGAAGATATTCCAGGGAACTCCTCGAAAATCAACGGAATAGGCTCTACGGTTAAGGTTTAATGATGTATATATCAACTGAATTGTGACTAGATGATGTGATTACCCTTCACAGGACACAAACAAGGATAAAATATTTTTTTTTTCAAACAATAGAACCGAAAAGCGTTCATTTTTGTTGAAATCTATACAAAGTCGGTGCCTTATCTATTTTCAATTAAACAAGATTTTGCACCGACTTTATATAGATTTCAATAAAAATGAAATAAAAGTTATTTTCTACTTTTTAGAGCGAGGCAGTCGGTTGTATTCTTTGGCAATTTTTTTTATATACATTCAAATTAAGTGTCGAATACTGAACACGCTTTTCGATTCCTTCACTAATCACTCTATATAAATCTCGTTACGCAAATCAGTAACAAATTTGATAATAATAAACTTAATCGTACGTTCTGAGAAATATGATTTTCATTGGATAAGTCTGGTTTGACCTCCCTTGGCGACTTACCTTGAATATTTTATTAGAACCTCTAAGACAAAACTTGTGTATGAATGTTGGAAATGTCAAATGTCAACGTTGATTAAAATAAGCTTTTGTCCACGGCTTCGCTGTATAGGCACAATAAACAATTAAACCTTGTAGTAATTTTAAAATATCAAACAAACCAATAATTACAAAGAAAGAAAAATATTTTATTAACCATTGAAGTAATACGTAGTAATAATAACTCAACATTACAAACCATAAATAATATTATAAAAAAAAATTCGTAAATTTTTATTTTATTTTTTTATAATGTTAAAAAGAAATAGTCGAATTGAGAACCGTCGTCTTTTAAAGCCGATTAAAAATGGCTACATGATTTAATTTTCCTATTTTAATCATAAAAACACAAAAACTGCTTGTAAAAACAGAATGTTCAATGATATCACATCTCTATTTACTCTCATTAAAATTAATTGACAGTCAAACACAAACCTATATAACATATTATATATCATTCGAGAACCTTACATGCGTTGTGTAATTTTCATCAAACTGTATTAATATTATTGTTTTTTATTCATAGCCCCATTATTAATTAATTTCCAATAATAGTGTTATCTGTTTTATAAGCGCTTCCTATCTTCTGACCGACTGCAATGTGTATTTCAATTTTTTTTGTACGCCCTGCAGCCCAAATGTCTGATTTCGGAATTCTGTCGGATTTTGATGGAATGTGAGCATTTGTTGATTTCATAGGGATTTATTTTGGTAGAGACAGAGACAATATAAATTTTCAAAATGGCGCTTGTAAATAATTAAGTTGGGTTTTTTTCATAGATAATTCACAGATTGGATAATAAAAGGCAAATGGAGTGCGCTGCAGACTCAATGACGTCGAAAAGCTAATACAAAAAGTAATTTTTCTTAAAAACGTATATTGTATGTACGAGTAATTAGAGTCATTCGAGTCTTCGGCACACTCCATCTACCTTTTTCATTTATAATCTGTGAGATGATTATTAATTATGCTTGTTTAATTTAACTGTAAATAGATTTACAGTTACTAAGACGACCTTATTCTTCCAATACTATGTTAAGCTATTTTCTATTCAAGAAAATCGTGATGGTTGTGACAAGTATAAAACGAGATGCATTATCTGTAATAGATGACTGATCACTAATTTACATGATAAAGACTGTTTGTATGTAGAATATTATTTTAATTGAATAATTAAACTGATAGTCGGAGAATAAATTATTGTAAAGATTTCTTTTAAACTTTTCCTGCCATATGTAGAGACGTGATGATATAGAGTTAATGGATTTGAACTTAATTAATCTTTATTTATCTAGACTTTGGGAGAAATAAAAGGTATTTAGGCTCAAATACTAATCTTAAACTTAGAACTAAACTCAGTAGCATAAAAGAGGGAGACAGGAGCCTAAACTAGGTAGACTATAGGACTATAGGACTCCTGGTCTCCTCCTCTCCGACCTTTACTTAATTAAATAATATAAATAAATAAATAATCAAGTAATAAAGAAATATTTCTGGACATTTAACACAACTAGTCCCAAACGAAGCAAAGCTTGTACTATGGATTATATAATATTTTTTAAACGCGGTTTATTATACATTATTATTAAAAAGTATTTTATTTACTATGGAAAGTACTCGCGTTAATACAAACACAAGAAAATACTATACTTAGACTTTTTTTGAAAATAGTTACATACAATATATAAATGAACACCCAGGCAGTAGAAAATTACATTGTTCATGACGTCATAATTTTTAACACATTAACATTATATACAAACTTTCTCCTGTTAATCTTTTGTGCACTTCCTACTCCATCTATGCAATCTTTGCTCTACTCTCCGGTTGTCTGTAAGAAATCGCTCGTAGTGATAAGACCGCCTACTGTACTTTTTCTTCTCAATGTATCTTCGTGTATCCTTAATATTAAGTTCAATAAAGAATTTTTCATTCATTATACGCTGCGTGTATCGGGTCGCCAATATGCGATCCTTAAAATACTATATCCAGAGCTTAACAGTTTTATTTATTGATTACAGGAGACAGCTAAAGTCCTTGGTTGGCTGCGGTCCATACCTCATACAGACAAGTCCATCAGTGAGGAAGTAGACCGTCTGATCATTGAGCAGACCACTTCGGAGTTGAAGTTCTCGCCGAAGTTGTTATGTAAGTAACCTCTACGAATGTTTAAGACAAATAGATATATGCACACGCAGCATACTTAAATTTACTATTGATTTAAAACAGTTATATTGTATATAAAAAAATCGCAGTGTCCCCGTGCCTCGGAGAGCGCGTAAATCTATTGGTCCTGCGCCTGATCTCTCTCCGGTCGTGAATATCATCACTAAATATGTAAAATAAAAAAGTAGTTTATTTTTTTTTCCTAATAATACATACAAGGATTGCAAGCAACAAGTGCCCAAACCTAACTTACTTAATTCTCTATATGCAACTTTATAAAGATATCTAATTTTATATTATACTAGCTGCGCACCAGGGCTTCGCTCCCGTGGGAATATCGGGATGATATATAGCCTATAGCCTTCCTCGATAAATGGGCTATCTAACACTAAAATAAATTTTCAAATCGGACCAGTAGTTTCTGAGATTAGCGCGTTCAAACAAACAAACAAACAAACTCTTCAGCTTTATAATATTATAGTATAGATTTAGGTATTTTTCTTGTTCTTGCCTATTCATCATTTTTATTATTATCATATATCATATTTTCATATTTATGTCCATTATCTCCACTCTATTTTACAGTATTCATTTATTTAATTAATAATTTCTCTAGTATGGTATGTAAATCTATTTCTGATCTCCAATCGTCACTGGGAGCTGCTGAAAATCAGCGCTGCGACTAACGTAGGAGCAGCATACGCTGAGCAGTTTCCCTTTCGACCCCACACTGCTACTTGTGTGTTATTAAGTGATTATTTGTGTCTGTGTGGTTTTTGAATAAATCTTTCTTTCTTTCTTTATGCTTTCTTCAAAATAGGCACCTATATATACACAGGTATATACGTGCCCATTTCATAGGTCACCAGGACCCCACTCTTCATAACAAGAGATTGTAACATATATATATTTATGAGAACAATACATGAAATAAATCCTTCATAACACTCTAATTAAACAAAATACTTCGCGGAACAAAATATCGGCCATTTGTCACGCTGTGTCCTTAAAAATTAATCACCCAAAATTCAGGTCACGGGTCTATTTGTTTTTGTCCAGGGACGACGCAATACACTTCAAATTATTTTTGTCTTTTTTTTCATACCTTTTTATTTATTGGATACTATCATAGTACTACCTCGCAGTTTCAACCGTGTAACTTCTAATAATTTTTTAAATATCAGTGTAAACTATAGATGCGCCAAATATTTATTTGTACTGAATATATTCGGCCGAATCGAAAACGTTCCAAATGTTCATGTTAGAATTAGAATTGTGTATACGCGACAAAATAATGAAAACATGTCAATACGGATAATATGGCCGCATGTCGGTAAAGTTTAAAACGAATAGATTCATCGCACCACTAGTATAAACTATAGATCTACACTAATATCATAAAGAGGAAAACTCTGTTAGGCTCAAAAGCTACTGGACCGATGCATTACCCACGAGTTACATGGGGTAAATTTCATAATTTATAGGTTATCTAAATAACATTATGCTAGGGGAGCGAAGCCGCGCGCATCAGCTAGTAGTAGATATATAAAAAAATTATACTTCTTATTATTTGATTGTCTCGCATATCTCTGCTCTTAGGATAAGATGTAGCCTAGCAATTAATATAACAGCTGTTCTTACAGCGTCATGCTTGCTTTAGTCTCTAATTATTTGAATGAGTAGGTATTGTCGAGACGTAGGCATTGTTTCATGTGGTTAAGGCTGCTTTTACGAACATATGATTATCTTCAATCATTTTGTTAATTAACAGCTATGTTATCTATATATCTCCTACTTAAAAAACGGTTAAGATCGTTTAATGTCCCTAACCTTCGAATCTTCTTACGAGTAAAAGCACAGCTAGTATATTTATAAACATATAGGAACTTAAAAAGAATAAATCTATAATGATGGTATGAAACATAAATTTTGATATGTATGTTTGTAATGTTTTCACACAAAAACTACTGCATCGATTTCAAATATTCTTTCACTATTAGAAAGCTACATCTCCACTTAGTGATATAGGATATATAACATTATAACGGGAGCGAAGCCGAACGGCACAACTAATCCTACTTATATTTTAAATGCGAATGCGAAGATTTGTGTACGTGTGTTTGTTATTCTTTCAAGCAAAAACTACTGAAACGATTGTTGAGAAACTTAGTATTCATACAGTTAAGGATCCCGAATAACATATAGGCTACTTCTAATCCCGAAATTCCTACGGAATCAAAAGTTACAAACGCGGCCGAAACTTGGCTCGATTTAAAAGAAAAATAAAATTCACCTATTATTTTCGGATTTATCCAGAAATGTAATTAATAATCACAACATCAATTTATCGACTCAAGCCTCCGAATTGTAAATAGCAAATCAGAACATTGTAAACAACAATTTTCGATATGTTTTTATTGTGCCAATTGCTTGACCCCGGAATATTGTCCTTGATATGTAACCATTATTTTCAATTTGCTAGCATATTAATTCAGTTGGCCACAATTTAGTTTGTGTCAAATGTCCTATTCGAGTCAATTGCAAAGTATTGAATGTTACACGTCAGTTGAATAACGTTATACGTTACTTTTTGAAATAAAGAAGGAAAGAAAATATATTTATTGGGGTTACCAGATAAAAAAATAGTAATACATGAAATTATATAATAGTATCTACCCCAAATGGGTTCCGACTCAGTGGAAAAGTGGAATACTAGTAAAGAATTTATTTGATATAAAATTATAAAGGATATTTGTTACTCTTTTGCTCTAATTCGTTTAAAATCTCTACACGTATTTCTTAACGTCGCTCCCGTTAAATTCGAGGTCCATATAGACCAATAAGAAGTATATTATTGTTTTATATTTTATAACCTATCTGTTTATGAAATTTCATCAAAATCTTCTAAGCATTCTAGTAAGCAATTGTGGTGTGATCGACGATTGATATACGAACACGCAAACATCAAAATACATTTTTAGGGAACTAGCAACGCCCCGCGGATTTACCCACGTATCTAACTTCTGATCCCGTGTGAATTACGGGATTAGAACCCTCTATCCCTGAGCCTTTTATGTATATTTGTTACTCTTTCACGCAAAACTACGTAACAATAACATATAGGCTACTTATGACCCCGGAGTCACCACGGGTGAAACCACGTGGCGTTGCTAGTATTATAATATATTTTTCACTATAACTTTATTTATTTTTAATACAATTCAGTTCAATGTGACTTACACAGCAAGCGCTGGCCCCCTATTCACAAATGTGATTCCGATCGGAAAGTTCCGAAAATCGGAACGAATTCATACATATTTTGACAGAAACGTCCGATTTTCGTGACTTTCCGATCGGAATCGAATTTGTGAGGGGCCTGAGCACCTTCCCATTCAACGCTACACTGCTAACTGTTTCTTTTTTGTATTATAATAATTATTAACTTTCAATCTTTCTTTGTATGAATAAATGTTTTGCTTTTTCTCGATGTAAGATGTGGATAATATAGTTTATTATGTAGAATCGTTGATTCGTTAATTGAATTAATTAATTTCAAGTGCTCTGTTTTTCTTTAAAGGCCTTTGTAAATCAATATTTTGAATGAAAGTTAACATAAGTTTTTTTTGTCTTACTTTTGATAATATTACTTCAGCCTGATTTGCTTTTTATCATCCAAAATTCACCAATATGTTTTTGTACAAGTTATTACTGTTGAAAAAGATATAGTTAAGTACTACCTGAGCACCGCGGTTTCACCCGCGTACCTATATCTACCATTCGCGTAGCATTTTTGGTATAGAAGCTATCCTATGTCCTTCCTCGGGTTTCTATCAAAATTTGTACAAAATTTCATCCAAATCGGTCCAGTAGTTTCCTGGAGCATATTCAATTCAAACAAACAAACAAAAAATCTAATCCAGACGCGTGGAACAACCAGTCATGATGACGTCACCATTCCTAAATCGCGATATTGAAATGTTTTTGCTGCTAACGATATATTCCACTTCCAAATATAAATATATCCTGCCTACTGACATATATATGCCTATATACTGTCCTGCTGACAGTCCAGTCTGTGGTTCAGACTGGTCAAGTATCCTCCCTTTTCGTTGGAGGAACTCTTAATACCATCCTGGAGGATGTTTAAAGATATGGGGTGATGGAAATGGGGTATATTTTCTTCCTTATGGTAGACCATGAAGAAAAAACATACCCTATTCTATCACCCCATTTAATAAGGAAGAAACCATAGGCGGATGACATACGCCTTGAGTTCAATACCATGACCCATTAAAAAGAATTGCCAGTTAAGTCACACGCAAATGTTCTCAGTCAAATTCAATCAAAGGTCAAGTGAAAAGGTTATTGCAATTAGCTCCTATGTCCTTTGTTCGTAAACACGTGTTTATCAACTTTTCAAATTAAATCGAAGTTGGGTTATTTATACTGGCAACTTTGGTTCATTTGTGTAGTCTAAATTTATATTGGTTTAAACTTCTTCGAATATTGGTTTTTAATGTGAAAATAAGTGATGTTGTGTTAGTCTTGCTTATATTTTCACTAAATAAATGTTTCATTGCTCTTGTTTTTAATAGGTAGAAACTTTAAGAAAATATCAGTTATGGGAATAATATTGCTGCTAACGTAAATTGTTGCTAAAATTTTTAAATCAATTTTTGTAGCACAACGGCTAGGTACAATTATGATATTAAATATTAATATACCAATTATTTGTCACATAAGAAACTGTACGGCCATTTTCAATAATGTATTAATGATTATGGATAGATTGGTATGTCGAATTATATGACAATAGATAGACAAGAGTCATAGAAAATGTATCCGTCGTTAGGATATTGAAATCAAAGTAAGTGCAAATAGATAGATTTGTCTGACTTTAGTAAGCAAAATAAGGGATAGATAGAATATTGAAAACAGCCGTAAAACGTATATTATAATAATAAACCTTTTTTTGAACACAAAGAATTAACAAGATAGAAATCTTCTTTCTGTCTTTCACAAACTTATTCCCGCCATTTCTTACAGTTGGTGACAAAACAGCTGTCAAAGCATTCTGGGTTGCCCTCATCGTAAATCTGACCAGAGAGTTTTGCGGCTGCATCGCGGTTCTGGTCTATGCTAGCCACATCTTCGCTGAGGCCAGCAAGGACCCTGATACCAGCATCTCACTGTCGCCCAATAAGCAATCGATTTTGTTGGCGGCTGTGCAAATCTTGGGATCGTTTTTGGCTTGCCAACTCGTGGATCGGGTTGGGAGAAAGGTAGTGTATATTTTTCTTTTGTAGAATTTTTTAATGAATTCTTAAAAAATATTAGATGGATAAATAGATAGAAAGTATTGTATAAATTAAAGTTTTAAATTAAGAATTCCGTATAATGTCGGCGGTACTCTAGGCGATTTCTAACAATTATACAGTCCAAAGGCGCAAGTGTGAAAATTTTATTTTATTACCAATCATAAGTTTATAAAACTCGAAGACAGCAGAACCGCTTCCTTAGCGATAAGACCGCCTGTTCCAAAAATTGTCTTTCTCTATTTTAAAGCTCCCTTGTATATTACAGTGCAATATAGAATCAATAAATAATAAATTGCTTTATCTTACTTATAAGTTATTTTTAAGTGTATCACGCTTCGGAGACGAATACCCACTTTAGGTCATTGACCTATCCAGCGGAGTTTTCAGGGAATTTATTCCAATACCAGCAATAGAGTGATTAATATTTTTATTTTATTAACTACCTTACGATGATGTACGAAACCGGTCGTGTTTAAATAAATCATTATTGTTAAGTGTTAACTAATAATCCATCAAGAAGTATCAATACAAAGTATAAAGTATTATTATACCTAAGCAGTTTTGTTCTACCATTGGGAAGGGACTGACATCTTTAACACAGCTAAGATGCCAGTTGCGATCCGAATTAAACTTTAAACCTGATACTGCTATTGCAATTTATTGTGAACTTCTAGTTTAAGGTTTTTTGATTTTAATTGTGAGAATAAATAATTATTATAAAATTATTATTATTCGAAATTTGTTTTTTTAGCCACTCCTAGCAGTCACAAGCGTGGTAGCCGGTGCAAGTATGTGTCTGCTCGGCGCGTGTTTCTACCCGAATGCGTTCCTCCCCGGCTGGGTGCCGATCGCGGCGCTGTGTGCGTGCATATTTGCGGATGCAGCTGGCTTGCAACCGTTGCCGTTTGTTATTATGACTGAGATGTTTAACTTCCAGGTGAGCGATGTCTTTGATTTTAATATGTTTTTTTTAGTGTGATAAATTGACAAAAAAGCGAGATAAAACTTTTTATTTACATAAACTTGTTTTGTTCGAATTGTACAAAATATTTAGATAGGCTTTGACTGCTAGACTTTTAACTAAAACTTTCCATAGATAACCATTAACGATATTAAAATATTATTTTATATTAACGCACTAAAAGACACAATCGTCTTCTGATTACAAATATCGAACGCGACCGCTCTATTGAAATAAATAGTATCCATTTTTTGGCGCACCTCTTTAAATATGTATTTCTATCCTATCAAATCGTTTTTAGTTCATTTTTAATTCAATACTATCAATGCGCTTTATTCACAGCTCCGCGGCACAGTAGCCACATTAATCATGGCGATTTCCCTCGGAACAGACTTCGCTTTACTAAAACTATTCGCGCCTCTCAACACGTGGATCGGCTACCACTCCACATTCTGGATATTCAGTGTCGTTTGTCTATCAAACGTGTTTTACTTAATTTTCTGCGTACCAGAGACAAAAATGAGAGATTTAGATGACATTTACGCGGATTTGGAGGGAAAGAAACGAAAGAAAAAACAAGATGGCGTCGTTGAAACTAACCATGTGTAAACTATAGTTACCTATTGCAAGTGATAGATAGTTAAGTGTTTTAGATAATTTTCTTATGTAATAAGTTGATTTTCATGATCAAATGTTGTTGTTAATTAGTGTTTAAATTTAAAGTTGTTTTGAAATGAAATACTTTATTGCACACAAACATAAGCATAGAAAAGTTATTATAAAAAAACTTAAAATAAAGGGAAGAGTGCAAATGGCGGTCTTAACGCTAAATAGCATTTTCTTCCAGACAACCACTTGAAAAAAGGATTTTAGTTTAAAAATTAGAGTGATAGGTGGGTGAGCAATAACAAGTTAACTAATTAAA
>LQNK01000636.1:139300-177111 GCA_001586405.1 Phoebis sennae | reverse complement strand
GGACATGTACGACAACGTCACGACTAGAATACGATCCTCCGCAGGAATAAGCGATGAGTTCCAGGTTAACGTAGGAGTGCATCAAGGTTCAGCACTCAGTCCACTACTATTTAATATCGTCATGAACCATCTAACCGCGGTAGTACAGCAACCCGTACCCTGGAACCTCCTTTATGCAGATGATGTCGTACTCATAGATGAAGATCCAATGACTCTGCAAATAACGCTAGAAAAGTGGAGATCGGCCTTGGAAACTGCGGGCCTCAAAATAAGTAGAGAGAAAACGGAGCACATGCAATGTAATTTCTCCAACACTAACGTCTGCCACAAAATCACCCTCCAGAACTGGACATTAAAAACAGTCAACAACTTTAAATACCTCGGAAGTGTGCTTTCTAACGACGGCAGCATAAACGCTGATGTCGCGCACCGTGTGAATGCAGGCTGGCAAAAATGGCGTGACCTCACGGGAGTACTCTGTGACACACATATGCCTGTTCCTGTCAAGGGAAAAGTTTATAAAACCGCAGTCCGACCTGCAATGACATACGGCGCAGAATGCTGGCCTATTAGACACTAACACACGCAAAAGCTACATGTTGCAGAAATGCGAATGCTCAGGTGGTCTGCTGGTGTCACGATGTTAGATAAAGTACCGAATGTCTACATCCGAGGAAGATTCAAAATCAGGCCAATACCGGAGAAGCTCACAGAGATGCGCCTTCGCTGGTTTGGCCACGTCATGCGAAGAGCAGATGACCACATGACAAGAAAAGTATTGCAGTTTGAGGACAGACCAAAAGGCCGTGGTAGACCCCTTCTGACATGGATTTCCGTTATAAATAAAGACCTTGATAGAGGAAACATTCAAAAATTGACGACCCAGAACCGTTACCTCTGGAGACGATTGGCTAGGAGAGCCGACCCCAAATAAAATGGGTAAAGGCCAGGTAGAAGAAGATGAATATATTTGGTTGATTTTTTATATTTTGGTGGGGATGTTTAGATTAACTGGCGATATAAAATAATAATAGCGATGCTTTTGCTATATCTCATATAGCAAAAGCAAAACTATTATTATTTGACTATTATTCTGATCTTTAAATGTCATCAATCCTTTTTAACCAACTTACAAAAAAGCACCACCTTACCTGTGCCTATTTTCAAGAAAAAAAAAATAAAATTTTATTTCCAACTTTTTAGTTTTAGAAAGAAGTTGAAGTCGAAAGTTTGCAAGTCAGTTTTATTTTTGGCAATTATTTATTATTCGTTAATCTCCACATGCTTCACAGCGATATGTGCTTTTCTTAATTAACATAAAGCTTAGTTGTGAAAATTAAAAAAAAGATACTACTAAATCATTAATGGTACAGTACTGTAAAAATACCTATTACTGTGTGCTAATTACAGCACATAAAACGAGTTTTACTATCAGGCTTTAATTTACTGTATTTTAACTCCACTTTTTATACTTAATTTCAAGTTGGTTTCGAGTTTGGTCTGGCGTGTAGCCAAGCCTATAATAGCATAATGCCCAAGTGGCTTATACTGTGGCTTTACTGGATTTCTTACAGCAAAATTGGTAGATAGGCTTGTAAAAATGTTTATACGACGTTAAAATATCTAACAAGATTTGTCTTTTGTATTGACACTTACGTGAAAAACAAAAGGGTAATACGTATTTAACACAGATTAGAGAATAAAAGGCAGATGGAGTGCCCAAAACTCGAGTGACGCTGAAAAGCAAAGAAAAACTTCAAAAGCAAATACAAAAATGATCGTCAAGTTTGACACAACACATCACGAGGGCTTCGAAATTTTCAAATTTCACTCACACAGATGCACGTGTACGCACGTGTAGTTAGTGTCACTCGAGTCTTCGGAACACTATCTGCTTTTTATTTTCTAAACTGTGGTATTTAATATTTGGTTCGTTAGTATGTCTCCTTAACATATGCCCGTATCCGTAAAATAAAGATAATTCAATTCAGTACATCAGAAAATAGGTTAATCGGATAATAGTTATCGCAAAGGCATCAACACATACTTACTCTAATATATACTATAATAATATGAAACCTAACACTATCAGAAGGTCGACAATGAACGTCCATTTCGTCATTTGGTTACAGAGCACGTACGGTCGAGGCTGCTCTAGATACCATCAACAATAATGATTCATTGATTGAAAGCTACGCAAATTGGGGAACAGCTAACAGGTTAAATAACGTTAGTTAGGGATAGAAGCGTTCCTTTGAAGTATTATCCTACTACTATTATAAAGGCGAAAGTTTGTAAGTATGGATGTATGGATGTTTGTTACTCTTTCACGCAAAAACTACTGCACCTATTATGATGAAACTTGGTATACATACAGGTAAGGGTTCAGAATAACATATAGGCTATTTTTAATCCCGGAGTTGCCACGGGATCAGACGTTACGCGGGTGAAACCGCGGGGCGCGGCTAGTTCTGTATAAAGTTATGATATCAGTCGTTCATACCTCCGCGCTTTCTCAGGGGAAATTAAGGATTCGATTCGAATATATTGTCGTCATGATAATGGAATCTATACGTATGGATTCCATCATTCATCTTTCCTTTGATAAGATGCTAAAAACGTCTGTCTGAAATAATTTTTTCTACAAAGTTCGCTTGAAAATAATTTATTCATATTGATTTTGTGAGATGTTTTTGTCCAAATGTACTAGGACAGGGGCAGTGGATGGTTTTGATCTAATAAAAAATCCCCTCATATTGCAATATACACGAATGTCAGAACGCTACTAAAAATACAATGTTCAAAGCGAGAAATAATGTGGAAACACTCATACAAACAGCTTGCTCTGCGTATTTGCATATGTGTGTCCGTACACACACATTGGGCCGATATCAAAATACATTAAATTAAATAAATAGTATGTATTTTGAATTATGATAATTGTATTCTTTAGTCTTAACTCAAATTATATTAACTTGTTAAGCAATTTTTATTTTATTATATTTTGAATCAAATGTATTTAAATAGCCAAATCTTAAAACTGTTTAAAATTAATTATGATTTTTGAACTCTTATATAATGAAATTGTTTATTTTAATTTTACAAATATACACAGGCAGTGTCTATTAGTTATACATTAAGTTCTATATTTTGTTTGTTTCAATGTACTAACTGTGAAAGAGCCACCAAAATAAATAAAAAAAGATAAATGGTTGTATCGTTGTATGATTGTTGCAGTGTAACAAACATCTTCCTGGTGAACCTGTCGGCGGCGGACCTGCTGGTGACGGGCATCTGCATGCCGATCCAGCTCAGCAAGGCCATCACGTTGGTGTGGTACTACGGCGAGACGGTGTGCAAGATCGTCAATTATATTCAGGGTGAGTGTTCACTGGTAATCTTTGCATCACTTACTTACCACCTGGCGCAATGACCCCAAAGTGGATCTTGGCCTCCGACAATCAAGGACGCCACTGTACTATTCCCTACTACCAATGTTTACTAAAAATAATAAAAAAAAAAATAAATTTATTGTTCCTTCTTACAAACAAATAATACATTATTGGAAAAACAAAAGGAGACGCGTCAGCTTATACTGTCCTTAGACTGAAATCTTGAGCTGCGCTTCGCTAACCTTATAAGTGCGAAAGTAACTCGGTTTGTACCTTTTTCATCATTAAACTACTTAATCATTCTGGATGAAATTTTCATAAGCATAGTTTGAAGCCCGAACAGAATTTTTATCCAAGAAATCCCACTGAATGGGAAATGTAAATTAAAAAAAAAATCAAATTCCTCTATTTGCTCAAGACATGGTTACAATAAAGATGTTATACATAATATATTATAGGAATCTCGTGTCCTACTGCTACCAAAACAGCATACAAACATACAGTTTTACGTTCATTCCCAAATATAAAAAATAATATAATATTCAATGGGATACGGAAACGGGTCAAAACTGCAGGGTACAGCTGGGAGGTTTTTATACGTGGTTTGGCTTAACGGTACGAGAACAAGTTTGTGAATTCATAGTATCTCTGGCTTTGAATAATGGAAATTATTAAACGCATTTTTTTTATTTAATTGTTTTTATTGATAAGCAGTTTGTGGTTGTAACATTAATTAAAACCTGGACAAATTTTTTTATAAGTCATGGAACTATTGAAGTTCTATTCAGCATTTAACTATGTACTTATCCCGCTCTTTAATTACTTTTGATTAATTGTTTGTTAACAGTAGCGTAGCTTGAGCGGACGCTCATAAATAAAAATCTAAAACCAATTTCCTTTGGACCGGATGAAATAGCATTCGGCGTTCAATATTGAGAATTGATCATGAGAAGTAAAAGTTTCACTTTCGTTGTCTGAGTCACAGCTGAATAAGACATGAGTCAGCGAAATACTTTATACGCAGGTGCAGAGTATTGTGACACTAATGGTTGCTCTCAAATGAAACTGTAAAAGTATTGGCTGACTCGGTGAAAATTCGATAATGGCAGAACATTGATCAGGACTGGAATTATCAACAAAAAATCAAGGGGACTCAGATTTGGTTTCCATGCGGGGCCAATTAATTATTAGAATTTTAGGAAACATGAATGTGATATACCTCGGATAGCACGTAAAGACAACGGTCTTAAGCCTGATCTCCGTCCGATCTTGTCAGCCTAACGTGCTGGGCTTATGAGAGTAAAGGCATAGAGAGTGTACCTGTGCCTGAGCACACACATGTGCACTACAATATTTCTTGCACCAACGGCTAGCCTTTATATTGCGTCTTGTGTTTTAACAGTATGCTTTGCTGCAGGTGTAGCAGTAGCAGCAAGCGTGTTCACGCTTACCGCTATGTCAGTAGACCGGTGGCTGTCCATCGCTCCAGAACCCCGTCTCCGACCACCCGGGAGGAAGCAGGCACTCCTCCTGCTGAGCCTGCTGTGGGTACTGGCGCTATTCATCTTCATACCACTGCTCATGGTGGCGTCAGTTCGTAGGGAGACCGTGCCCATTATATCGCAGACGTATCAGAATATATCGGTAAGGTTTCTTATGTTGTTGAAATAAATTTTAGTAACCAAAATTAGTGTAATATAAAATTAATCACCAGCTTTTGTTCACTTACTAGGGATGCCCCTGTGTCATAGGCGCAAACAAAAAATATGGGTGCAATCGTTTATTATAGTTTATATACACGAAAACAAACAATTTATTGATTATATTATATCTTTATAATATTCAAAACTAAACAAATACATACACATTATTAATGTAGCTCTCTATGTAACCAAGTGATAAAATAACCTGAAAAATACGAGTTTAAAACTTGTTCCGTTCCATTAGCTTTAAAGAAAAAAAGGTAACAAAATGTTTATAAAAGCTTCTTTTTCCAGATAGAAACGAAGGATGTATATTTTTGTACAGAAGAGTGGCCGAGCCCGGTGTCGAGGAAGCAGTTCGGGACATTTAGTTTTACCTTAGTGTACGCTATTCCAGGTGAGAATAAGGACTATTTTAGCTTGAATTTATTTTACACCTTTGGCACTGGCTTTGATTTAGATCTAACTTCGGTTTGATTTTAGTGTGAAAAAGTGTTCTGTGTTTTCGTTACTGTTTTAAAATTTATGAAAGATGTAATTTTATGTATCTAACAGCCGTTTTCAATAATGTATCAAAGATTATGGATAGATTGTAATCTCAAATTAAATGACATTTGATTGTCAAAAGTCATAACAAGGCTATCCCTCGACAGCGTATTGAAATCAAAGTAAATCAAAGCAAATAGATAGATAGAATATTGAAAACGGCCGTAAGACATCAAGTTAATTTCGACGTAGATAAAATTATGGGATATTTTTGAACTGTCATCATTTAATTATTGATTTGAAATTCAAAGGGTCAACTAGTAAAAAAAATAAGCTCAACAAACTACTCGAACGTGTTACTTACGCATACAATTTTGTTACTAAGCTTTAGAGATTAAGTAAATTTAATGAATGCCGTACATTAAAGTGTGCTGAGTTCAAAACGATTAACTACTTTTCCTCAACATTTACGAAGAAATGCAGTGCAAAATCCTCTTTGTATTCCCTTGATAATAGTGTTATGACAAAGTTATTTCTCTAATACTCGCAAAGCAGTTTTGAGGACGGCGTGTGACGCAATCGCAAGTTAAATTGCTTTCCAGTTTTCACTCCAAACACAGCATAATAGCGTTCTTGTTAAAAATAACAAATGGTTCATAGTTAAATTGTATTTGTACTGGATATATGTTAACGAATGGAATGAAAACGATACCATTATGGCAGGGTATTGAGTATTAATTAAAATTCATTATGATATTATCCTGCAATTAATTTTTGTTTTTTTTGAAGAGTAAAATTTTGAACTTGGGAAATACTGTAATCTCTTGTCAGTTGTATTATTATCTCTATATTCAGCGTGATTTCTTAGCATTTTATTTTTCTGCAACACCGTTGGTTTTTCAAATGAGTAAATACATGTATCTGAAAGTTTAGTTTACCACGATCAATATGTGATTTCTGTTTAGCCTTACAACAATCATCATCATTGGCCCTACGTCTATTGCTGACGATTGACATTCTGTCTGGCCAAAAAAACAGCCTTACAATAAGCGTTCTGTTTATATCAATCACTTTTAATATTAATAAAGTAAAGGCACTTGTTAAAGAAATAAGAAAAACGTCTCTTCATTTCTTTATCTCCTACCATAACTAGCAAATTGTGTGTAGGTTCCATAACGATCTTATCATACGCGTGTATGGGCCGGATGCTGTGCTCCGTGCGACCGCCCTTTGATATCGACGAAGGGAACGTCAGCATGCAGCAGGTAAGACTTACCTATTTTATATAAAAACTACCTATGCCCCGAGGTATCACCCGCATATATAGCCCGTCCCGTGAGAGTTCCAGGATTAAAATATCCGATGTCATTCTCCTGGTTCTAAGCAATCGCGCTTCGAATTTTCGTACGCATTTGTGCAGCAGATCTTGAGTTATAAGTGTTGTAACAAACCAGTCTTTGTTTTATATAGATACTAGTGGTGATATATGTGACCCTTCAAAATTATATAAGTTTTCAAATTATATTTAATAGAGAGTATACGTAAAGCAGTCAGTAGTTTCACTACATTCTCACAGTCAACATTGTTTTTACTTCAATAATGCCTAGACCAAGTAGAGTAATCTCACGAGTCAAGGTGAATGATATTGCTGTGAACTGATCCAAAGTGTAACGTTAAATTAAATTCAGCTGACTGTAAACTGTACCTCTTTTTTTTCTTACTCGCATATTAAATTGTTCCAGTTTTAAAACGTCGTATGCCAGATGCATTGTTACAACTTATATAAAATAATAAATCATATCGCCTTTGCCTAGTCGTGAATGATGAATGTGTTCAAGTCCGGAAAGTCAGAACAGATATTGTACTGTTCATTTGTTACCATAACATTTGTGTCAGCTTAATACTTCATGGGATTTTCTAGGTAAGAGGGTACGTTTTGCAAGTTTGCACGATTATAAAGTTTGTCGGGGCTTACGGAAACAGGATGAGTTTAATAGATAGTTTATTTAGATATCGGAATAGAGTAATAGTGAAAATTATTATTTTTTATTTACAGATATTTCGGATATAAATACAAATTTTAAAATGTTAAGTAATTTAGATAAATTGCTTTATATTAGTTTCTAAACAAGCTGTGTACGCCTGTAATTTGAAATGTATCCGAAACTAAAACAAATGTAATTCTATATTATACTTATTTGTAAACATTTTGTTGGTGTACCCCTAAAGATAAATAAATAAAATAGATAAATAAATATTACTTTGCACATTTGCAACTTAAATTGCAAGCATAAGTTTATTGAAACGATTGTTATCGTTCAAAAGTAGCTTATATAAAAAACTAGCTGCGCACCAGGGCTTCGCTCCCGTGGGAATATCGGGATGATATATAGCCTATAGCCTTCCTCGATAAATGGGCTATCTAACACTAAAAGAATTTTTCAAATCGGACTAGTAGTTTCTGAGATTAGCGCGTTCAAACAAACAAACAAACTCTTCAGCTTTATAATATTAGTATAGATACGAATGGCCGGGCAAAAATTTATCACTGTAGCCTTTTTTGTTGAATTTAGTCAAGTATTCCTAGATTCCCGCGGAGAATTCGACACAGCCCGGATTCCAAAGAGGATTTAATGAAGAAGGACGGGGTCACAACTGTAGTGTATTTACATTTTATTGCAGGAAAAGGAATCTGTTTTTCGGTCTTAAAACGTTAAAGGAAATAAAAAGTGTTTTTTATATAACACTTGTAGTAAATGTGGAATACTCATTCTTCATAAATAACGTTTGGTTTGAAATCTCAGTATTTTGCATTTAAAATAAATTTTGTGGTGTAAATCTATGAAGTTCTGTTTACAAAATAAATTGTTTAAATCTTCGATGATTTACTTATCATAATATTATGTATGAATAAAAACACTTTATTAGATACACACAAAAATTAAATCTTATATATGATAATGCTCATACTATGCACAAAAAAGTGAATGTGAGTAGCAGTATGAAACAGTTTGTCAAAACTCAATATCAAAAGATATTCACATATGCAAAGTGCTCAATTGTGAACTTTAATAAAGCGAGTTTGAAACTATATAAGTTTGCAGGGCCTCCGCCTGATGAAGGAACGCAAGCGGGTGGCGTGGATCCTGCTGCTGCTGGCCGTGCTGTTCGCGCTGTGCTGGCTGCCCTACAACATCATGCAGCTGTTGCTGGACATCAACCTGGTGAACACCAAGGACTTGAGCGCGTACTTGCCGTATGCACTGTTAATAGGTACGTACAACGAGAAAGTGCTCCTGTACTACTCATATACTTTTGTACTATAATATCTCCTGCCTACTCTTAGTTAAGACTGGTCGCTGGAGATGAATTTTGTCAAGAGGACATATGTAATTTTGGGTGTAGTTATATTTTCTTATGTAGGAATTTATACGTTTATTAGTAGGAATATAATAAATGATCTTTGCTCATTTTCTATTACTTTAATGTAATACTTACTTCATAGTATATGTTAATGTATTTTAGATTTAGTTATATTACAGTAAAATGTTTCGTACTGAACTGAGTAATATTGGCGAAAACATAGTCGGATATGTCGTTGCATTATTTTAGTGATTCTAATAGTTATATCTTTAATGTCATAGCTATTTATTTCCTTGAATGAAGATCGGTTTGTAGATATAAATTTTATTAACTTGCGATGGAAACAAAAAAATATGAGTTTCTCGCAGTGAATTTCGCTTCTTTAAATTACTGATGTTGACTACCTCCTTTGGGAAAGCCAATTTCTATCGAAGAACCATATTTCTAATAATGAAGCAATAGATTGTGATCTTTAATTCTGTAGTGGCGGTTTGCAATACATAACAATATTTATTATATTGACAATCAAAGATTTATGTCTATTTTCACGATTTGTATTACATAGTTTTTAAGACGTATTTACATCGGTCGATAACGGCCACTTACGGGTAACTCCCGCATGCGGGATAACAGATTGTGGCACGCGTTACAAAAATCTCCCGCACAATTGATTAGCGTAAATGCGCCATTAGGCAAGCTTTTTGTTTTATGCAGGTGTCTTAATGAATTATTTTAAAATTTCTTTTAAATTATCTTTTTAATTTGAACTTTCTGTTCAAAGTGACCTGTCTTCAAATTAATAATTCTATTTTTTTAGAATATTATTTAAAAAATAAAGAATCACAGACCTAACAGCAATTTATTTATTTTGTCTTTCAATTCCATTTTTGTCATTTCCTTGTGCTATTTCCTACACTATTGATAGTTTACTCATTTTCTTTCCTTAAATAAATATTATCTACGCGGTAAAATCCCCTCCTGTCTAAGCCGACGTCCACCATATTGCTCTAGTGAACTTCAAACTACAGCTTTGTTATCTCAGCCCACGCGGCCTCTCGAGAGCGCTTTTGAGAATGTCGGAAATCCTGGTGTAAGATCGTTGGGAAGTATTTCATTTGAATGAGTGGCAATAGTTGTTTAGCATCGTCAGATTTCTATCTCTACTGGAGGACATACTTTGCTTTGGCAAATAAATGACGCAATTCTATTAAAACTGAAACGATAGTTTGTTTGGATGTTTGAAACATTATTACTCTATCGAACACTAGTTCCACATGGCTTCGCTACTGTAGCATATTGTTATTATTATAGCTTGTGTTACTCATGGATAATGCAGCTTTCGAATGATGTAAGATTTTTTTTAATCGGTCCAGTAGTTTTTGAGCCTATTCATTACAAACAAACAAAGCTTTCCTCTTTATATTATTGTTACTCTATCGAACATAAATTACTTTATTCTGATCTCATCATTTGGCATTATGTTTTCACATTGCCTCTAAAATTGTGTCTCTATGGATTAAAATCCGCGCTTGTCTAAACCTATATTCAACATTTTGCTTTAGCAGACTTCAAACTACAGCTTTGTTATTTCCGCCCACGCGGCCTGAGACCGTTTCTGAGAATGATATCGAAAATCATTGAGCAGACTTCACTGGGAAGCATTTCATTTCAGCCAATAGTTATTAAGTATCCTCAGATTTCTATCGCTTGCCGGAAAACTATTGCCGCAGTTATTTTTATGAATTTCACTTATATTTGTAATAATGAAAATGCGAAAATGTGTTTCTTAACATTGACTTATTACTTGTTATATAGTATTTACTTCGGACTAATATAAAGGTATATTTTGATCCCGTTCCATGCCGTTGAAAGTCGTGTTCCAATGGTTATTATTATAATTTTTTATAAATACTACTATAATATATTTAGAATGAAATTTGGTGCAAAGTTACTGATACAACTTCAAAATGTAAATACAGTAACGTTATCTCAATACAGACGATGCCAAAAACTAACTGTATGCTTAATAAATGTCCTAGATCTATTAAAAGACCTAAGCTATTGTGTTGTGAATGTTCAAAAAAGCAGATAATAATAATCTTTTGTATGCAAAAACGATTATTGCGACCCTCGTCACAAAGTGGGCAGCCAGGACCGTTAAATAGAAGCCGACAACGTTACTTTGTGCGAATAATCCTATTATTGTGTACAAATGGAAATGGGAAATTAACCATTAATCTTATAGTTGTAAGATAATTAATCGCGTGAAAGTTAATGCCTCTGTTTTGTTTTAGAAGAATTTCGTTCACAAAATTAAATAATTAGTAAGCAGATGTTAAAAAAAACACAAGAAAATAAAGTATGTATCAAGTCCAAATAGAAAACGAATAGATTCCAAATATTAATATTTGCTCATTGACAGGAGTTACAGTGGAGATTTATACGCAAATTTCAATAATAACAAGCTTTAATCAAACCTGGTTCTCGTATTTCCTACATTTCGGTTTGATATTTGCCGTTAATTTGCGGACGTGTAACGTCTGAATGTTGCAATTTCGCAAACGCGGGTAGTTTCGGGAATGCAATAATGTATCGTGAAACGGGTTTGTCATGGACTCGAGGTAATACTCTCGACGAAGGAACACAATGTTGATAGGAGAAATTCATTTTACTACGATTTTGTGAATGTTATTATAAATTATGAATGTTATTAATATAAATAAACAGTCGTGTGGAAAAAATTTAAACATTATACTGTAACCATGCCGTAGATATTAAACTTTTTCATCAACAATGTTCATATATACATACGTAACAAGCATAGTTGGATCATAAAATACTAATTGATACTTTGATCTTAGATGACCAAATTAACGGTTTTTTGTCTTTATTGTTAACTAGCTAATCCATGCCGCTTCGCTCCTGTAGTATAATTGTATATATATAGCCTATGTTACTCGTGAATAATGTAGCTTTCGGATGATGAAAGAATGTTCAAAATCATTCAAGTCGTTTTTGAACCAAACAAACAAACAAAGTTTTCCTCTTTATAATATTAGTGTGCATCTAATAGCCTTACGACATAATACATTGTTGTTCTATGGATACCGTGGTATGATATGATATGTTTCGGCAGGTCACGCGAACTCAGCCATCAATCCCATAGTGTACTGCCTGATGACGAGGAACTTCCAGCGGTCGGTGCGCAAGCTGGTGTGCGGCCGGGGTGTGTGCAAGCAGGCCAAGTTCACGGTAAGGACATTGTCTTACACAGTTACACCCGTATTCTAATACGTACCTCGAGCATTCCTCGACTTCACTCATCCTCTGTCAACGAAAATTTACATTCTGAGTCGGAAAAAACTCTACTAACTCACGTAAAGAGGACGTCCTCTTACGTTAAGAAAATTTCGGAGAAGAAAATTTAACACCTCCATCCGTTATTTTGATCTACTTATTAAAATATAATATATTAATGTTACTTCAATCATGAAATTTCGATTGAAATTTGTCATACGTCATATTTCTAAGTGAAGTAAAGCTAAGGTAACTTCTTAGAATACGGATGTTAGTTTTAATCGTAATCGTGTGGAAGTTCGATTGGTAAGGATTTAGCAAGTTTATAGATAGACGTAATGCTTAGTCATAATTGTAAGTATATATGGTGATGGAACAATTTTAGTGACCGATCTTAAAGGTGAATGAATGAATGAAAATTATGTACACAAAAAATAAAATATACAAATAAACACAACAATATTAATATACTAAATGGACATGCACAAATGGCGGTCTTATGGCCATTGAGCCATCTCTTGCGCTCCCGGGACACCCAGGATATTATACATGTATATAATTATGCTATATAATGACAATGTATATTCTGCTCGCAAAACTACGGTAACCGATGTGATAAAAGTAGCGTATCTTCCATCTAATTTTCTACGATGAGTTGGAAATTGGATAATAATATGTATGCAGTGTCAGAGCTTATTGCTTATATCAGTATTCTACAGTTAGCTTAAAATTAATTTCTGCACATTTAAAACTCCAGATTTAAGATTGATTATATACATTTTATGGCATTTATCCATAGGCATATGAGTAACCCAAAATATAAGAAACGGATCAAATAAAATATAAAGCATAAATATCAAAAAGGAATTTGGGACAACAAATAGCGATCATACAGGAAACATTTCTTAGATTGATAGTCCGACTGTGTCAAATATACGGCAATGAGTCCGGGCTGAGGAAGTGAGACGTGAAATGGAGCTGTGAATTTTGTCTGCTTTATTCTATTTGTTTGGAAGATTTTTGTTTGCTCACGAATAATACAGTCGAAAGTGTTTCATGAATACTTTATATTGCTTTTGTGAAATGTCTTAACGTGTGAAATGTTTGAACTTGGCAAACGACTGAAACGTTTTTCTTAATTTAAAACTTTTGTTTTTTTTTTAATATTTTTTTTATATTATAGCAGGCAGGCAAGCGGTTCAGCTGATGTTAAGTGACTGACCGCAGCCCATGAACAGCTACATCATCGTCATCATTATATTTAATGCGGTTTAGTCCCTAAACAAAAAAAGTCGTTCATTTTAGGAATATCTCCGTACTTGTTTCTTTATTAATAATTACAATTAAAAATGAGGATCAACTAAACTAGGAAGCAGAACTATCAAAAAGGAATATGCGGTAACAAATGGCGATCATAGAGGCGACTGTGTCATATACGACGCAATAGGTCCGGCTGAGGAAGTGAGACGTGAAATGGAGCTGTGAATTTTGTCTGCTTTATTTTATTTACTTACTTTTGTTTGCTCACAAAATAACAGAGCGTTTGGGAAGTGTTATTATTTCTTATAACGTTTACATACTTATAACGTTTGTGCGGTTTAAAGTGACAAGTTGGCATATGAATGAAGCGTTTTTACACAATTTTTGGGAATTTTGGTGTTCATAAATTCATTGTCTAATAATTATAAGTAGGTCTATAGTTTATGTTTTGCGGTTTTTAAACTAATTCGGGCGCCTATGATTTCATATTATCTTGTACCTTTGCACTTAATAGACACATTTTTACTTGTATTCGTCTTAATAAGTACTATGATAAAAAGGGAGTCGTATTTCTACCGAGTATTTAAAAGACATTCTTTCTTTTATCAAGCAAAACAAAGGCATAAAATAAGAAATAAAAATAGTTCCATCTTCATCTTTTGATAAGTTATGCTTTACTTGCGTAGGTAGTCTGATGCTTTGGCATTCATATGTCAATGTTACGGGTCAAATCATCCAATTTACGTTTCAAGGGAAAAGAAACAAAAAAGGGAAATGTTTTTATTAGATTGTTCAGCTACAGGGTACGTTTATTTTTCCGGGACTTTAATTGAATTTAACACGGTCTATTCTTTAGTTTCCATGTCGAAATTGTCAATCTATGTCTGTCAATTAAAGACCCGATTGGCGCAGTGGATATACTATCTGGGTGTTCATTTATCTATAGTATGTATGCATTTATAAAAAGTATGTAAGTATGTGTATCAGTTATCTAGTCCACCTACGACAAGCTTTGCTTAGTTTGGGAAGAAAGAAGAAGGAAAGAATCTATTCTCACGAGCGAGGATTTGTGGTTGCTTTCCACGACTGGTACGCGAGGCTATTGAAATTAAAAAACATCAAACATTCAATAGAGAAGATGGTTTGAGACTTTCTAACACCTGGGACCCACTTATAAAAAATTTAAAACCCCATGTCAAGCAAACCAAAAGACAAGAGGACACTGTAAGTCAATTTTGCAAGAATCCGAACCAATTTTCCAAATACCATCTTCGGGGAAATAAATGGAGGTAGACACACAATTTTTGAAACACTCATGAAGACAACTGCCATCTCAGTCTCCCGTGACCACGCTCGCTGTAAAATGTATAATAAACCGCGTTTAAAATCCTTTAAAAAGTATTTTATTTAAAATGGAAAGTACTCGCGTTAAAACAAACACAAGATTATACTATGAATGAATTCTTTATTGTGCGTAAATACTTTTACGTAAAACTCAAAAACTAAAATATGGTAACATATCACACAAAAGGCGGTCTTTATAATATTCATGTAGTCTTCTTCTATTTGAACTTAATTGAATAAAGGACGTCTTACGGAAGGCTCCATTACGGTGTTCATTAATAATATTACCGAAGGGTGCACTTTATCTTTTAACTGATTTTGTTCCATTATAAAAAAACAAGGAAATGTGGCGATACTGCGAAAAATAAAGGCGGATAATTGCTTTACTTCGCACACTTTATGTCAAGATTACAAATTATAAATGTAATTTTTTAAGGAGAATGAGGAATATTTTTGGTATTTTTGGCACATAAAAATATTTTAATTTATTTTAATCTAACTACGCTCCGCGGTTTTACACGCGCATATCCCCTGTTCCCGTAAAATTTCCGGGATAAAAGCTACCCCATTTATGAAAGTGTCTCCTTTCTCGAGCTTTATTCAATATCTGTAGAAAAAAATCCAAATCGGATTAATATAATTCGGCTTAGGTGCGAAGAAGAGACAAACATGCAGACAAGGAAATAAATATAGCAATCTAAAAACAACAATATGTGTGGGACGTTGGTACCTTGCGGAAGTAATTGAGCGGTCCTATCCAGCGGCCTCCCCCATGACTGTTTGACGTTGATTAATTGTATACATCATAAAATCTTTGTAATTTTCATTCAGAGCATACTCTATATACATAAATATTTATTATTACGTGACAGTTGCGGTTATAACAATTCATTGACAGAGCGAAGGGAGGTTTGCGAGTCTAGACGGCCGATTCTGTTTGTATGTATATTAAACTAGTATTAGTAACGTAGCAGGTGACCCACTTGCTCCTTTGCCTGCTCTGCCAAAAAAAGCACATTTAGAGATCATGAAAAAAATAACTCTCAAGTTTCTTGCCGGTATCCTCTCGATATAATCGACTTTCCGAACCGGTGGTAAATAAAAATATGAATATTCATAAGTACTTTGTAAAATGTTTACATGAATAAAAATATTTTCTACTCTATTCTATTCTGATGGCTGATAGTCAATCTCCCTAATTGTCAGCAATTTGGCATAAGTCGCATCATTCTTAATCCTTGATAATGCGTCGGTAGAAAATTGTTCTTTTTATTGTAAATGAAACCTTTTAGCATTGAATATGATTGAAAACTAGAATGTCTGATCGGCCCTTTTTGCATCCTTTGTGAAGCACTGTCGAGCGTGGTCATTAGACATCGTGTAGGCGAAAGGTTTCTCTAGCAGTATTTTAAAAGAACTGCATTTTGGACATCTATATTTACTTTAGGTAATATACATAAAATATTCAAAACTTACTTTATTTTTACATTCTTACACCCGTATTCTAAGAAGTTACCTTAATTTTACTTCCACTCAGGTTACGTCAAATGTGACGTATGAGTTATGACAAATTTTAATCGAAAATTTATAATTGATGTAACATAAATAATATTTTGATAAATATATCGAAGTAACGGATAGAGTATCAAATTTAAGTCTTGAAATTTTCTTAACGTGAGTGACCGTGAGTTAGTAGAGCTTTTTTCGACTCAGAATGTAAATTTTCGTTGACAGAGGTTGAGTGAAGTCGAGGAATGCTCCAGATACGTATTAGAATACGGGTGTTAGTCTTTGCCAATGCATACAAACACACACGACGGCTTTTTAATTTGATTTATCGAATGTACTTACTAGTTAATTAAGACATTTCAGTCCCATTGTGGAAGACTAATTACATTACGAAATGGAGTGTATAACAGATATAATATGATATAATATTGTTGCAGTGGCGATGCACACAGAAGCCGGACGGATCGTCAAGCGACTATGAGCTCTATCACGAACCGCATAAGAGATGTTATTTGCAGGTCAGCATAAGTTAATTATTTCAGTGGCATAATAGACGGGACGTGCATTCAGAATTAAATGTCATATGTTTTCTGTAGGTAATTTGAAGAGTAAAATGAAACCAAATTGTTCATTGTTGTTATCATTACTATGAATGCTGCCAAATAAAACCGCAAGATTTACCAAATAAAACTCAAGTTACGGTTGTTCCATAAAATTTATTTTAAAGTTATTTATTTATTTGTAGCCATATAATAATATACTAAACAACAATCCATGTTATCTAAATTTTAAACAACTTTTTACTAGTCTTATTTATGTTTCTTATGCCGATTGTTTATTTAATAAGGTAGGTAACTTTTATGTTATGTATGACCACCAACAAAGAAAAAGTCTATAAGAGTAACCTTAGAGTTATCAAAAGAGGTATAAAAATGTGGTGCAAGTAACGTTTATATTAAAAACATATATAACTAAGCTTTGTTTCAGATGAACTCTCTCCGGTACAACGGGCACATGCACCCTGCGCCGATGCGTACAGACACGCGAGCGTTGACGCAACTCTCGCACGTGACGCGTTCGTCGAGGCGGACGGCGCCGCACGCGCTCTCAGCGGAGATGCTGCAGCGGCACGGGCTGGTGGACCTCAAGTGACACGGTAAATACGCTCTTCACACCTTGATATAGTGACCAATCTCGCTGAACAACACACCCATACGCATACACATAGCGCGAAAGCAATTCTCTGCCGCAGAGGCAAATGCTGGTGAATTCTAATGTGACATGATAAATAGACACTTAAGTCGTGAAAATAAAGTCTATTTTCCCTAAACATCTTTTTTATATTATAGCAGGCAAGCGGGGCATGCGGTCCACCTGATGTTAAGTGACTGACCGCAGCCCATGAACATCTACCTTGCCGGCTTAAAGGACGGGGAGGGGATAAGTAGAGGATTAATGACAGGAAGTTGGGAGAGGACTAGAACAGGACGGGAGATGAATGGGATGGGAATACAGGCTTTGATTAGATTTAATCAATATAGTGTGTGGTTTAGCTCAAACAATATTATACTATTTTCCAAGTATTTCGCGCATGCTTTGTTTTGAATTTTCGATAGTAGATAATCCTTTGTGGTTGCGTGCGGCGTGTTAATATCGGCCAATACTGGTGAATATCAAATTGTTGCAGGTGTCATGCAAAATGGACACTGTCCGCATAGATACTGCAGTGGCACGCATTGAGGTGAACAGGAAAGAAGAGAATACTTTAAATGTCTACGAGGCATTAGTGGAACTAGTTACCTATGTTATGTGTCACAGACATTAAATTATGGTGAAACGTACAAAAAGACGATGATTTCGGCGAAATGCGTCGACAATTAATATAGATAGATATAGATTTCAAACTTAATGACAGCAAGATCCGATGTGGTGGTGGCGTAAAATACGTTTTGTATACGATTAACATGAACAACGTTTTGGTAAAGGGCTAGCGCGTCACATTATCAACCGTGTCGCTTCTCGCTATCGTTCAGTTCTTGGCACTATGGTAAAAGCACGTAGATGGGTAGTGTGGTGTTCACAATCTATAATAAATGTTAGCACACAGACCAGTGGGGCGCTAGTGTCACTTCTGACACTTCAAACCTGTCATCTGTGGCGTGCGGACGTACCCGTTGAGCTGTGTGCCTACTCACTGATATATGAGCCTTTTAAATAATGCTCACCTATAACCATAGGACATAACAGGACATAAATGTACTGAATTTTATATTTTACATTTGTCACGTTAATGGATCCAAGAGCATCGACCCATATCCATTTTTTGAGTCTAAATATAGGTATTGTTTATCTTGCACTGGACGTAATACAACAAGTTTTTTACATTTTTCTCATTATTCAAAGGAACGTCGTTCAGTTAGTGGTCATCCCATCGACCGTGCTTTTACCATTCTGCATTGTAAATAGTAAAAGTGTTGTATTAATTGTTAATATTTTTCCAATTTATTTGTAAAAAGTAGACGTAATAAAACTTGTACATAACGCATTTTGTAATGTCCACTCGCTATATGATGCAAAATAAAAATTATTGGATATGAATATGTGTATTTTATTTATTCGTTCCTTATTAAGTTATTAAAAGTAATAAAAAATTATCTTTATGAATCAGTATGAAGCAGTATTTACTGACGTCGCGTTCAGTTCCAATGTTGATGATATCAACAATACAAAATGAACGTTTTTTATAGATTATTATAACTAATAATATATAAAAAGAACATTTGTGTTTTCGTTGACCGAACGAAACTAGGTCTCAAAGTCGAGATGTCCGGACGGTTGTATGTCTGTATGTAAGTATGAAAAACTTTGTCTGACGACAACTTGAGTATTGTTTATCCGATCTTGATTAAATTTTATAGGCGAAATACAGTAGAAAATGTTCCGCGTACTTTATATCCCCTAATTAGTTCAAGACTATATTCATCGTACTCAAAAATTCTTTCACCAGCGTCTGTATCTTCTCTGAGTGAGATATAACACACATTATTGACACATTTTACTATGGGAACGAAGCAGCGCAAAAACGGCTGGTATTTAATAAGTTTGTTCATCTTACGTACGTACATACATGTAGACATACAGGCATACAAATATATCGCCCGGCCATGTCGATTATGAGACCTCGCTTCGCTCATTAATTAATAATACGAATATAAAATCTGATCATTGTAATTTAGATTCGGAAACATTCGTAAAGTGTTAGAAGTTCTGATTAATACAATTCTTTAACAAACTTCGCAAATTATTAATGCCCCTGGAATTATTCGCTCCCCGATGCGCAGGGAGTTTAATGGATTATTTGTCTTTTACATTTGTGTGTTTCAAATCAATTTCAAATTCATGTCGCTTTGAACAATTTTAAGAGTAAAATGCGTTAACAGGGTAGTAAGTAATTACAAAGAAATTATATTATTGATTTCCGTTATTCATACTAAAATTTAAGATGAAAATCCAAATAAAAATTATACTCAAAGAAAACATCCTTTTATTTTTGAAAGAAATGAACTTAACGTCAATTTTTACAAACGTGCAAACGACACATTGCATTTGTGCTCTTAAAAACATATTTTCTTAATTCTATTGTTTTTTACGATTAATAGATTTCCACAAGTACTTAATAATTGTACTTATAAGTAGATAAAATATCTCAATTACTGTCAGAAGGGATGCTCCGAAGCTCAGGGAAAAAATACCGCCATAGGTCGCTGCAAACAAAAAGAAATTAGGTTATTATATTTTATATTTCCATATTTTTCCAAGAACAGTTTTTTTAACATTCAAAAAATATTCTTTTTTCAGAACATTTACTCTCACCAAATATCATTGTTGTGAACAAAAATCTAGGTATAATTACAATTTTAAAATCATAAGTACCAATATTATAAACTTGAAACTTTTTTACTCGTCTGGCGACGGTATACATGTGTCGCCACCCTATTCTACCCGTATCGTAAGAGGCGACAGAGGTAATTCTGTTGCATCTCAGCAATAAAAGGGTGGGAGTCGAGCATTGGGCCAAGCTAGCACCGGTGTAGGTACCACCTCTCCAGACAGTCGGCGTGTAGCAGTATTGCACTATGCTTTGTAAACGGGTGCCCGAAGGCCTGTATTTCCATCCCATTCCACATCACACATCACACATTCTCCAATCCTATTGTACTCCTCTCCCTATCCCCTCTCCTTCCTTCAAGCTGACAAGGCATCTGCAACACTTTGTTGTCGTACGTTTTCATGGGCTACGGTCAGTCACTTAACATCAGGTGAACCGCATGCTCCGCTTGGCCGCGGACGTAAAAAAAAAATAATTGTGAGTTCAGTGAAGTGTTTTCAATATAAATACCAAAAAAGCAGATGCTAAAATCACCAGTTAATTATTTATGCACGTTGAAAATGCAATAACCATACCAATAAGAGTTGAGTTTTCGATTGAGTAACCGCAGATCGAATTACCCGCAAACATCGAGTATGTTATTACGATATGAAACCGACTACGTAATGTGCTCACGTAAAAATACAAGCTGTTACACACCCTTCAAATATATTGTGAATAACTATGTTAGTTTGATTTTTAATGAAAAACTTTTTAAATGATTTTAAAGTAGTGATAGTCACTCGTGACCACACTCGTGTAGTGTTCGAAACGTGAGGTTAATAATAACGTAAAATACTGCATAATAACCTTTGCAATCCTTTAAAAAGTATTTTATTTAATACTAGCTGTGCCCTGCGGTTTCACCCACGTATATCTTTTTTCCCCTGGGATTTGATCCAAATCCTTTCTTAACGGATGGCTACGTCATAATATCTACCTGCATGCCAAATTACGGCCCGATCCGACCAGTGGTTTAGACTGTGCGTTTATAGAAAACGATGTCACTGACTGAATGACATAGTTAGTCACCTTTGAGCTTTATATATATAGATGGAAAGTACTCGCATTGAAACGAACACAAGAAAATACTTAGTGGTTTAGTTTGTCATGCAATTAAGGAAAAACGGTCCAACGTATTTTTGTTACAATGTCAGGACACCAGTGTAACTAGAATTTAGTACAAATAATGTTGTATAGTTAAAATTTACACATTTATTTCAATAGATACGTAACATTTTATAGGATTAAAATTTTAACTGTTTTTTAACAAAGCATAGGAAATGCCTTTCTCGCTAGTTCTTCTCAGTAGAATAACTTTTCAAATAATGATAATTCATAAAAGGATGTTTTAAGTTAACTTCAATAAAGATTATTTTGATTTTGCATAAACAAAGCAAATAAGATTAAATATTTGTTTAAGGATATAATAAACACGACTTGCCATTTACAAAAATTTATTAAAACATTACAAACACAAAGAGATCCCGTAATCCCATTACCAAGGCGAGGTTCTTCCCATCCAATAGTTTATTTTTCCTTGATATATCCCACTTATCCGCGAAAATTCTGATATGAATTAGAATATAAATAGGCGTAGAGCACGCACAATGCATACGGAGTAACAAATATCGTACACGATAAGAAAATATAAACCTATTTGGAGTGTCTAAACACAGTTCGGATAAAAGAATGTGTTATCAAAGAAATAGTATACAGTTGTAAAAAAACCCTATTTATATCTTCGGTCTGTTAAAGTCATTTTGTCAATTTCATGTAAATAAATTATGGGGTTATAAAACTGTTCATACCTGTGTCTATGTTTCATTCTGTAACAGGCAAGCTCTATACCTATTTATGGTCTGAAAGTCCTGTCCCCTCCGAATCATCAAACTGTCGCCCTGTCATCGCATGTTAGTCTACCAAATAAATTGTAATGGTTTGTCGATGGAAAGCCGGTAATCCTCAATTCACTGTTGAGAGAGTTTCAGAGGATTGCAATCAGCGGGAAATGTTCTTTTTCAAGTGTGAGAGTTGGTTTGTTTTGATGTTTACATTTTGAGATGTTGAATATCTAATTATATTGAGAGAGTTGTTTAAAAACTGTTCCTTTGATCTTTGTCTTAGTTCAAAATGATTTTGTATTTCGAACAACTTAGTAAACAACAACTTATAAAAACATCGTTCACTTAGTAAACTTAGAAAAACATTCTTAAAATCCTATTAATATGCTTCATTATAATAGGATTTTAACAATGTTTTCCCAACATAAGAAAAAAATATCTAGCAATCATATTGTAAGTGAAAGTTGGATGTATTGGTTGTATTAAGACGGTTTATACTCACTGTATTTTAACTCGGTTTAGACCGACAGTTTCGGACCGATTCGGAGGTCCTTCATCAGGGGGAGTAAGACGTTTAAGCGGTCACGTCTCTCCTTGCACTGAATAAAGTTAAAATACAGTGAGTATAAACCGTATTAATACAACTAATTATACAATATATTGGATGTATTGATTTAACGATAAGTGAGACATTGTTTTATTAATTATACTGTTCACGGTTTTACACACTTTTTTACATTATAAACATCGGATTAAGGCCGACGGTTTCGAATACGGAATTGGAATTGAATATTTTCATTACACTTGAAATTGAAAAGTGATAAAAGCGTTAAAAAATACGTTTGTATACCAAAGCGTACAGTTATCCAGGTCAAGGGGAGTACGAGACGCTGCATCAACAGTAAAGAATTTAATAAACTGAGACGATCGCACAAGTGGTACGTAGGCGTTGAATTCATTTCATGGATTGACTTCAAGACGTGTATTTATATCTTGGATAGACTTATGGCCAATTTCAATAATGTATCAAAGATTATGGATAGATTGTTATGTCAAATTATATGACAATAGATAGACAAAAGTCATAGCAAATGTATCCGTCGTTAGGATATTGAAATCAAAGTAAGTGCAAATAGATAGATTTGTCTGACTTTAGTAAGCAAAACAAGGGATAGATAGAATATTGAAAACGGCCGTTAATCGGTGAGTTCATTCAGAGGAAATTTGACCCTAGGCTATGTTTGATACGAGAAGGACTTTTGTATGAGTTTATATGAGTTCTTATAGAATGTCGATGTTCAGTAGTAGCATTTTTTAGTTTCGTACATTTGTACTTTTACCACTGTTACTATTTATTCTTACATGAAGTACTTTGACTTGCTACTGCATTGTTAAGTTAATCTTTCCTTCTTTATTTTTACACACAAAGTTGTTCTGCGTCTTTTCTCCTGTATTCAAAGCATTTGCGATACTTTTTGAGTTAGACTAATTAGACGATGATTAGGCACTTAACATGTGTCAAAATTTCACATTATATCCCTTGCAATAACGTCAGTTACCCTATGTGGAAAATTTATATATCTCAGAACAGATATTAATTGCAGAAGTTACTCAAATGGTAATTCCACACGTAGATTCAGCTATCCAAGACAATATCCAAGAATCGTTTAACAAAGGTAAGTGTTTATGACCAGTGAGCGGTGCTCGTAAACGTTACGGTCTGCATCTATTACTGTTATATGGTGTTTGAACGTATAATGCTGTACATTTGAACTGGCGATTTTATTACTTGTATGGTTCTAAGAGCGATATTTAAATGAGAATGGGAGTGGACATTGCTTTAATACGAATTGGGCATGCTCTAACCGGGGCAATTATCAGCTTTTCATTGAAAATCGTTTGGTGATTAGAGGTACAGGAGGCACATCTTATATGTAGCTCTTAGCTCCCTCATTTCGTGTCCTTTTTTATCAATCTTTTTATATTCTGTCTCCTCTCGTAAGCATGTTCTGTTATTTATGGTTTGCGGTGCAAGGTTTTAGGTATTTATTGATGAAAACTTGTTTTCTTCTCGGTGCAGTACGGTACCGATGATGAAAAAATTTGAGAATATTTACAGGTAAGCTTGTATTTATACAATATAAAATATTGAAATAGCCACATGAAGCTAGCCACATAAAATAGCCACAGCAAACAGACTGTATACATTATACATTTATAGAGGCGTTCAATTACTTACTCAGATTTTGATAACAAGGTCGTTAAGCATGTGGGCGTGTGCAAACAATAATCAGGCCGAGCCTTGAGCAGATTCAACATTGGATAAGTGTAGGGTAATAAAGTTTGTATGGATGAACTAATCTCTTGCTAAATGGATAAACTCTTTGCTTACGAGGATTTGGAGAAGTTGAGCCATTTGAAATTTCTCTTCAAACAAAAGGGCTCCGCTATGACGGCAATTAAACAAAAATAACCGACTTCCCAAAGGTTATCAATTAGATGCATTTGTTTTCTTTGTACGTCAATTACTTTGTGATTTTTAACATAATAATCAATAACACTCATCCACTTCATTAGACACAACCACACGCACACATGCACATGCACATAATTAATTAATTTGAAATCTAAATAAGAATTAATAAAACTATAGTATTAGTAATAATGTTGAATATATTGTTAAATTAAGTATTGGCAATCCGAGATAGGGAGTTCAGAAATCTTCTGGTACAGGCTAAGGAAGCAGAAGTATGTAACTTCTGCTTCCCGCTCTTCAAATTCAAGTTTTTGATTGAGACTTTTGGAGTTTGATATGAATCAAGTTTCCATACTAAATATGTGAAATGATAAAGACCCAAAGGTGCAGGAAATGCCAGATGTTTATCTGAGTTCTGTAGGTTTATGCTTTTGTAATAATAAGCTTATGTTTAAATGATTCAAATAATCATACAATTTTTCTTTAATATAAGAAGGGAGGAAGGACTGACATAATAAATAATCTCAGTTATTGAAGGTATTTGCGTAAAATTTGATTTGAATTAAATTTGGTGCGTTAAAGTTTTTTGGCATGATTGAGTCCTGGAATCTCAAATATCGAAAAGGAAGTACTATCTATTTTAAAATACAAATTTAAATGTGACTTTTTAAATACCTATATTGTATTTCAATCTAAAATAAAGGGTGTTTCATTTAATTAATTGCGTTACCTTTCAGATTCGATTGACACTTTCAGAAGGAGGTAAATGGAAAATTGTATTCAAAGAAACCAATTAAAAGGATTATAATACGTTACTGCTAGATATACAGAACGTGGTTTTAATTAAAGCTTTTATGTTCAAATTAATTTATTTTTCCTTATATGAAATTACAGTACAAATTTAGGAATGTAGAATAGACACATTGAATATATTTTTAATTTTATTTATATTTGCTGCAAGATGTTTTCAAAGCATTAAATATTAAAATCAAAAAAATAATAATTATTGATACAGTCCATTAGAAACAATTACGTAAAGAATAATAGAAAAATAAACCTATTATGTAGTGATATTTAAATCAATTATCCAATAATAGCTTCGCATCTAGCAATCAACTCGTATCCTGGAATTTAATTATTTTTGTTGTAGATTTTATATTTCAAATAATACGTTTACATCACTTCAGACCGCGTATCCATTCATAATTGTTTAAATACGTTTATGAATCGATCAGGATTTGAAAATTAAGAAAAAATTCCCGTTGAATTTTATACCACATGACATAAATTGGCTAAATTGATGCGAGCGGAGCGTCGCTTTTCCGAATTAGTTTAAACGTGGGGTATAAGCTTCGCTTTCTGCGTTTTATATTTTCTTAAGGTATATATTGGGATGAGGTAGCCCTCCGTAGAGAACAGCGGCGTCTTTTATTTTCGGAGACCACTTCCACTTTGGTGTTCTCGCGCCAGCCAGTAAGTAAGTATAGGTATATATTTCCTAGCTTTTGCTCCGAATTGTTTTATTTGAAAATTCTCATCTACATGGCTGAGTGTCCCATGACATGAATCAAAGAAGTAATTGTCAACCCCCGACGAAAAAAGAGGAGTGTTCAAAGTTTCACTATCTGTGGAATAATATCTTTTGAACGCATGAAGCGATTTAATTTTTGTTTCCTACTGAACGTGACTTATGAGCAAGTGCTCTTAAGTCCAGTTCCTATAAAATTAAAAGGTCCGTTTTACTTACCGACAGTACAATAGGCGTAAGTCTGACGCGTATCTTTACGAAACGAGGCGTTAACATAACCACCAAAACATCGTACAGATTGGTTGATTATAACCTCTCATTTAATGAAAACGATTCGTATCTGTTAGACTATGACGTTCCGTCGTTTATAGTGTTTTATTCAAATCAGTTGAGCCGTGTAAAACTTACTAGGGAAAAAT
This sequence comes from Phoebis sennae, assembly GCA_001586405.1. Taxonomy (NCBI): domain Eukaryota; kingdom Metazoa; phylum Arthropoda; class Insecta; order Lepidoptera; family Pieridae; genus Phoebis; species Phoebis sennae. Next base: position 150,562 of record LQNK01000636.1, on the reverse strand, counting down.
AACTGGGAAAAATAACTGAATATTTGCAAATATACAGGAGTGGAGAATATTGATGACTTAAACGATATTCGTTTTATGAGAAAATTGGGACTTGGACAAAGAGAAAATAAACATAAAATGATAGGACATAAATACACTTTATTTCCTATCTTTTTATGGGCGGCGTGATGGCAAAAAGGTCATCACATCGCATATACGTTGGAGAATAAAATCTCCAACTACTGATTTTCAGTGACACCGTAACTGATTGTGGTCCAAACAACTGAGGTTGTTGCAATCATCCAGACCATTCAAATTAAACTAAAGCTTTAAAAATCAAACGATAAATAAGCAAATGTATATATAACGATACACATATGAAAATGTTTGAGTTAAGTATGGGTCAATGTTTTTTTATCAATTTTATTATTTTCATCACACAACTTTACTATATTATTCTTTATCTATTAAATTTATGCACTGCCCTTACTCCTGCCTCTCCTTAACTTTCTCTCTGTACTAAAGGTTGTCTGGAAGAAATCGCTTCCTTAGCGATAAGACTAAGTCAAGATAAGACGAAGATTTCAGTTTCTAGTTATAAGATCTTTATATTATTGTCAGTGCAATAAAGGATATATAAATAAATAATAAATAAATAAACTTTGTCTGCATACACACAAGTATTCTTTAAGCTTACCGATAAAATAGGTCATGTCCATGAGAAGCATCTGCTTGTAACAGTTACACGTAGACTTATCGAAGTACACTTGCAGTGTTGATATTTCGCTTAGGTTGCGGTCCTTTCTGCAACAGGACATATAAATATAATTCTATAGTTGAAGGTATACATTATTTTATTCAATATATTTAGAAATAATTAATGTCCATAAACCATTTATATATAATACATATAATAAAACAGTAACCGAATGATTTCTGTACATTTAATATTTTTCAAAAAGAGTAATTGGTATGCAATATGTATGTACTATAGATACCAAAACCATGGCTAAAATTTTTTTTTTCTGTTTGTCTGTTTGTCTATTTGTCTGTTTGTCTGTTTGTATGTGCGTCAATCACGTAATAACTACTGGGCAGTTTTTGTTAAAACTTCACATGCTGATAGATCAATATTAGGTGCAAATTATAGGCTACATTTTATTTGAAAAAAAATATTTTTAGGGGTGGCTCTCCATACATGTAAACGGAGGGTAAAAAAATAAATTCACGAATACATCATTAAATTTGATGTCATTAGATAGGTCTTTAAAAATGGAATAAAGGTTTCAAAATGCGTTTTTTTCTAAATAAAATATTTTTGGAGATATATGCTTCTAAAGTCGTGAAAATGTCATACCACGTGACAATGTGAGATTTTGGTTGACTTGCGGTCATGTCTTTTTATACTTTTAACGTATAGATACGGTAAAAACACTCAATAAATTCCCAAAAACCTTAAAAAATATATAACTCTTCGCCCGCGGCTTCACTCGCGTGTGCTACAAATTTCTGTATTTGAAAGAGGCGCGCGCACTGTGAGATTTTGGTGAAACCTATTTCCATAGAAAATTATAAAAAAGCACTATAGACATGCGCATATAATTATGAGTGGTCCCGTGACCGTCATTTTTCTAAACTTTTGTCGTGCGCCTCTAAAAAATACAGAAATTAGTAGCCCACGCGTGCGAAGCCGCGGGCGGAAAGCTAGTATTACATAAATTTCTTATTACTTTCTGCCATTAATACTTACATTGAAAAATAAATACTACGTAGTATGCACAACATGCCATATTAAGAATAGTGACTGTTTTCTCATACTAAAAAAAATAGGTATTAAGATTATCACTATAGTTTTTATAAGTTCCTAGAAATACAAACTTTCTGGTATCTTTAATAATTTTGATCAAAGGGAAGTCTTGTAAAAACAGTACAAAATGCTAGATTAATGTTTTATTTACTTGTACAGGTAAATATTGGAGGCCTTTTAATGGTCGTTATCTTTTTATTGATGGGAAAACTTTGGCGCGCTAAAGGATTTTCGATGGAGGAAATTGTACGGATATACTTTTGACGAGTTTACATTTAAGGATGGTCTCCATAAATGCTATTTTTATTTAATGACATCATTATATACAAAAACATTACAATTATTTCAGATCGTTGATGATATTAATAATGCCCTTTTCTTCAGACTGTAACAACAATAAAGTATGATTTAATACTTTGAATAACCGGAATAAATTCGATCCATGACGTAAACCGGCATCGTTATTAAGCACAGATTATTCAGATGGTCACAGCATCTGATTCTAAGTGACTGACCACAGCCCATGAACACCAAAGTGTCGCAGATGCTTTGCCTTGAATCTTTAAAGCTACTCAAAAATGCATCTAGAATGAATCAAGGTTAAGGTTTATATGAATAACATGAGTGATACAGTCCCGAATTGACCGCGAGTGAATCCATCGGAAATTATTTGAGAACTAATTTTTCTGTAAACATCGGTGCTCGAATTCGAAGGAGGCATATCAATATATTATGTCGTCGAATAAGCTAGGCATAAGGTCGACGAGTTTTATACAACAATAGGACCAACTTTGGCTTTCAAAGTTAGAATAAGGTGAGGATAGTTGAGTTGGTTTGTATGATAATAATAAGTTTCAGCCAAAACTAACGTGCAAACTTTCAATACGAGATACCACACTCATTATCTATTTGGCAGAAGTTTTAGGTTTAAAGTTACTTACTTTGGCAATAAATCGTAAAGTTTTTGTTCTAAATTAATTCCTTGGCCGCCTTTCTTTATTCAGAATATCGTAATCAAAAGTTACATGTAGTGCTCGATCGACAGTTCAAAGATTTTTTTGGAGTTCTACAATGATCTCCTAACGAATAGGTTACATACAAATATTAAGTCTTTTTCTAATAGTAGGCCCGAAGCCAGAGTGTTAAATATTCATATTGTCTGTTTTAACTATCTCAGTATGTCATATTTTTCTGCAAATGTCACTTGTTAGTTGTTAGCTATCATCAAAGACCTATAAAAGAGTAGGTGCGTTCAGTATCTGCGCGCATTGGTACTGACTAGTTCTATAATTGGCCAGTTGTGTAGAATCACAGTACATTTCTATTACATTCGACATAATTTTACATAGTCCCTCTATTAGTTTATTTCAAGATTATAAATGGATGGTTCTAAGACAAAAAGTGGTGTTTCATTCTTTTCGAAGACAATTTTAGCAACAAGGCCATTCAAAAAACGAAAAATTATTTTATATTTTTGCACCAAAATAACACGCATGAAACATTCCTATTTTACATAATTTGAATTAAAGCCCAAATCCTTTACAAATATGCACAAGGTAATACAATTCTAACGCAAATTCAACGTAAATGCTTTAAATGAACCTCTCGCGGACTTAAATATTCCGCATTATAATTACAAAGCCGTGAAATTCACAACTATTTTAACATAATGTGGTAAGTTTTAAATTTAGGATATCATGTTTTATATTCGAGTTTTATATTTTTATCCCTACCTACTTGTAAATGTTAGTTTTTGCTATTTATATAAACTGTGGTTAGTACCTTAATGAAGATTATTATTTGTATTAAATCCAAATTCCAAACTGTCCGTTTAAAACTTGGTCAACATTTTTTAATCTATTATACGTACTTTAGATTATTTGAAGAATTAGTAATGGCTATGTCTTGCCTCTAAATAATTGGTCGGTAAAAGTAATTTTATATCCGCCTCATACCATTAGGGAGTAGACTACACTTTCATTTTAAAAATTCTCACAAATTTTAAATTCACCTTTACATAATCCTTACAAGCATAAAGCAGACGTTTTGAGATCTATTAATACCCGTAGATTGCCTAAATGTTAGTCAATACCAGGATAAACAACAGCTCAAAGGATTTATATACAGCGCTTTGAGCGTCTCTTACAAAGACTGATTTGTTTGCGTTCTTTTGTAAGAGACTAAAACACTAACAATGAAGTCACTGGGCTCGGAAATCTAAATATACAAGATTGTTTGAAATTAAACTCTTTGATAATACACCTTTTATTGAAGGCAAACATCAGTCCTTTATTAAATATTCAGGGACATTTAACACTACGCCTACGCCATCTAGACCCAAACTAAGCAAATCTTGTAATATGGAGACTAGATAACTACTGATAAACACCTACACAGTAGAAAATTACAATGTTAATCACATGATAATTTTATACTTGTAGGGATCGAACCCACACCCTTCCCATTGCCACATTCACTGCGCCAATTGGGTCGTCGATTTAGATAAAATAATATGTCATTTATTAAACATTTAAGAAACTAAAATTATTTGTAAATGTATTCCCATGTTCTGTATTACGGCATTAGGTATATTATATAACATCCATCGATATTTCTTTAGGAGAAATTACATGATCATAAATTAGATGGAAACTAAATGTATTGTCTTTGGATATTGAAATTACATACGTTACAAATACTAATAATTACCATTTTTACGAAGAACGTAAAACACATTAAATTAAATCAAAACTGATTCGTATCTCTACTTTAAAACCCTCACCTCACCTATTTTACATTCCATGTGCAATGAACAAAATGGGTAAAATTACAGTAAAGCCGGTGCGCCAGAACCCTGATATCTCTGATTTGCTGATAAGCACGACGAATGGAGTAATCTGTTCGTGTCAGACTTTTCATCTAACCGCAAAGGGTCAGAAGCCTTAATGAAAATATGTTTGTTATTGCGTTATGTTTCTTAATAAACAGAAAATGTTTTATTGTGTATTAATTTTCCCTTCTGTGATAATAAGTAATTTTTCTTGGAAAGAACACAAATAATTAGACTGTAAATTATTTATACAAATAATATAAAGCTGAAGAATTTGTTTGTTTGAACGTGATAGCCACAAAAAATACTAGACCCATTTGAAAAAAAAGTATTTTGTCAGGCTATCGTTATAAAATTACGCTACGGGAGCGAAGCCGCGCGGAGCACCTACTTTCTTACATACATATTTTATTTGTTAAATTTAATCCAGGTAAAGATCTCTACCCATATTTAACACTGCACTTGCAATAAAACAAATGGTTAAATTACGGCACACGATAAAGTCTGAGCGTAAAGCCGGTGGGCTGCAACCCAGATATCTCTGATTTGCTGATAAGTACGACGAATGAGGTAATCTGTTCCAGTCAGACTTTTCATTTAACCGCAGAGGGTCAGGGCTTAATGAAAATGTACAGCGTGGTATTGCATTATTTTTGGTAAGGTTATTGCGCAATTAATAAACGGAACATTTATTATGGTGTAATTATTCTTCATCTTTCCTTCAGATTGTATTGTGTCCTTAGCATTTTATGAATCCAAGTATCTTGTACTTGGTTTAATAAAATGCTTGTTTCTTTCACTCACAAGTGATATCTATTATAAGATTTTTGATGTCCCTAGCCGGTATTAGGAATTTTTGGATGAATACGTTAAACAATATAAAATTGTGATTATATAACGTTATATTAAAATGTATTATTATTTTAACCTTGTAGCAAGAGCGTTAATCAAACAATGTATTGAATATAAATAGTGAATTACTATTTATCTAATTTTCTTGAAATTAAATGTATTTTAAATGTAAATGTTAAGTGTAGAATATTTTAATTACATTATTATAGATATCATCATTGAATAGTCCTATTTTCAATACTAAATATCTCTATTATAAAGAAAAAAACTTTGTTTGTTCGGTGGTAATAAATAGGCACAAAAACTAATAAACCGATTTTAAAAAAATCTTTCACCATTCGAAAGTTACATTATCCACGTATATAAAATAATGCTACGGGAGCGAAGCCACACGGATCAGCTATATATAATTTTATAAGTATATATTTACAGGGCAATCAGGTATATATAACTATATAAGTGTATATTTACAGAGCGTCGTAGGGGTAGAAGTCTGGAACCAGGGGCATCACGTCCGTCGTCATGGCGTACCGCTTGTCTCGGCACTCTGTCCAGCAGATTGGATCGCACTCGTCTTGCATGATCCCCTTTGCTGGAAATATATTGTATACAGGGTAGGATTTTGACTCCTTATACTGTTGGTAGAAAATTTTACTCAAAGAAAGCATTAGTGTAACTTGTCCGGATAGAAAACTGCATTCAAAGATTTCCCAAAATGTCCGAAGTTTCGGAAGGCGGTGTTGGAACACCCCCGTGCCTCGGGGAGCGCCGTCGGTCCTGCGCCTGATTTCACTCCGGTCGGGTCGGTCTGCCGTCCCCTCGCTTACGAGAGTGAAGGAATAGAGAGTGTACCTGTGTTTGCGCACATACTTGTGCACTATAGTATCTCCTGCGTACCTGGCTGATCTATTTTGAGATTGGCCACCATGACCGCTATCGGTCGAGGCAGCAAAATTTCCGCAAAAATTCTCTTAGAATTTCCTTATATGCTGCTTGTATGAGGTAGTTTAATTAGAGTGATTTCTTGATTTTCCTTTTATTTCATTTATCAATTTTGTTTGAGAGCTTTCATAGGAATAATAGCATTGATCCTACTGACGGATGAAAATAATAAATCGCGGAGTTTTAAAATATTATAGGATTCCCAGATGTGGCGTGTAATGCAATATTTTCTTTACGGAAATAGAGGAATTTTTTCTTTGAATTATTACTACTAATCATTTTAAAGAAACATGAAAAATAACGTAAAAATTGTTACGTCAAAACCGATTGCTCTCACAAAGCAGTTTGCTAAGGATTGTAATTAGGTACTGACTTTAAGCTCAAACACAGAGGGTGGAAGATTACTTCTTGAAATTATTATAAAAGCTTTCCTTGTATAACAACGTCGTTCAATTTAAATAATATATGAACCTTTTATATAAGGTAGAATGGGTGCAGAATTTATTTTAACAAAATTCTGGCGTAAACCTTTATTCACGAGTGTCCTTAAAAGGCTTGTTTTGCATTTATTTTTTTATTGCATTAGGACTGTGTAGATTGTTAAATAAAAAAGGTATCGGGGGATTCTAAGCGACCCTTGAATAGGTACAAAATGTTCCAAGTAAGGTTTTTTTTTGTAATTATCATGAATATTATCGATATGTCGAAAATAAAAATGAAATATTAGCGCTACGAGATCATAGAGTGAAAGAAACATTAATTATATTTTATTAACTTATTTATTTTGTTCTACAAAACAATGACAATTTTATATTTCATAAATTTAGATCAAATCTTTTAATGCGTAGGTCTTAACGTAAAAAATTAATTGGTTTATTTCATTTTCAAATCTTATCAAACATTGATTAAACCGGCATGATCTGTTAAACCAAAACATTTGGTACCAGGCAAACATGAATGTAAGAGAGATGCGAAAGCCTGTTATATCATTATAAAGGTTTATTTGTGTCTGTATGCAACAATAAGTGAGGTTGTGTGCACCACTAAGCTGAAAGGGAAATATTATATGAAAGAGATGGGTGGAATGGGCGGGGCTATTTGAGATATTGTTTATAAACAAGCCTGAAATCCAAAACAATGTACCAGGATAGGATAAAATGTAAGAACTCCTATGTTACATCATAGTTCAAGGCAATATTCTGTTTTCGACACTTATGATCGCTTTCTAATTTTCTTCATAGAAAATAAACAATTTTGTAAATTACTGAGACGGTGTTGTGAAAATTACCTCTGAATTTGTTCAAGCATTCCAGATCTTTGAATTCACAGATGCGAGTCGCTCGTTCTGAAATTGTAAACATTTTATTTGAAAAAGAAAACGAATGTAAGAGACTAAATCTATGGAATAAAATTTGTTTGTGATTTTGAAGTATTAGATAAAGTATCGTTGTTGTTACTTTTTTATTAAAATAGTTATGTTCGAGCTCAATATTCTGAAAGTTCATTAAGGTTAACTATTCAGAGAATTTTTAGAGTACGATTTATTAAATTTTATTCAATATTTTCAGATTCTGGAGATAATGAAAGCATTTATAAAATAAAATAAAGATTAAAGATAGTAAATAGAATTTTAAGATTTTTCTCCATAATTTCTTTCAAATTTAAAAGTAATTCAGCCGCTGAACCATTGTACGTAAATATTGTTTATTAAGCACCACAGTATATCAGATATAAAAAGTAAAATATTAATACATGGGCTAAAGCACTCTTCTTGCTAAAGAGCGATCTCTTCTAGGCAATTACGGTCGGACAATACAATTTAAACACAATACAAAAAGATGGTAAGGAATATTAAAGAACATAAAAATAATAATTGTCAATGTTTGTCACTTCACTTTTTGGTAAGAGGCTATTAGAATATACTAAATTTCTTTATTATCTTTTAAATAGTTCTTGTTGACAATACTAGTTCCAATTTTAACGTGTCATAAATGAAGCATTATTTTTAGTGCTTTCGAAAAGGAATGTTTGGATTTTTGCAATAAAACTTGGCCCGATGCGTAGTGAAACGCAGTCCAAGTGAATTTAGTTAGTATTTATTGGCACCGCTCGTGGGTAAGTCGAGCAATTTTACGCAGTTCTGAGCGCAAAGCCTGTACCCGAATATTGTTTATTGGTGTACCACTTGGCACTGGTATCTAGCCTGATTTATAGATGGATGAATGGTTTTAAAATTAATTTAAAGTTTTAAAATTATAGTAAAAATTTACTTAATTAATTTAAAAAAAAAACATTAACTAAAATTGATTACAGCTTATGACTAATTTACCGACGTATCGTTAATGATAAAATTACTCTCATAAAATTAAAGCTTGTTTTCTGTGTAACAAGAAAAATTGTGACTCATACTGTAAGGAATAACGTCAAATAGAGTTATCTATCTATCTATCTATACATATAATAAAGCTAAAGAGGGTCGAAAGTCTGTACATTGGAGATATTCGAAAAAAAATCGTCTGGGGATACTTAAAACTGAACACAGAACACGTTTCAATTTTTTTTAGAATTTTTGTCTGTTTATCTGTTTGTCTGTTTATTTGCGGGCGCATCACGCGAAAACGACTGGATGGATTTAGATGGAAACTTTACCAATCCGTCGAGAAAATTCCCAGCCAGGTTATAGGCTATAAAAATTTAACCCAGAAATAGGGGGGATGGAAATAAACTCGAAATAAGTTTGCAAATTCATATTAACCTACTTTTACTTAATAAAAATCGCAATAATAATGGCCAGATTTGTATTTTTAAAAAATATAAATCTGTCATTTGCGGTGTGAATGTCAAACGATTTGTGAGTTGTGATTGAAATTTTAACGGATTACGAATACGGTTTACCAATGACCATGATTCGCTGAGAAAATCTTTTCATTCGAGAAAGTTTCGCGGCATGTCAAGTTCACAATTTTCACGATCTCAGAAGTCAGAAGAAGGCCGCGGTGAGAGACTCGATCAAGCGCTAGCCAGGCAGGCCGCTTCGCTTTCAGGTGAAACGGCAAGCCAACGCCAGTTGGGATCTCAAAGAGATCGACATTCCGTGTTCGCCTGTCGGGGACAGTAACGCAGGGTGACCGCACAGCGGATTGTACATACGATGGACGCCTACTCGACGGTAAGTTCTTTCGTAAGGCAATATACTACTACTAAAGTATCAGCTTTCTTTCTTTATAAAATGCTTCTTATAAATACTGCGTTACCTACATTTACTGCTGTTTGTTTTAGAAAAACGAGGAGGAGCGTCATCTCCAGCTGTCCGCCGACTGCGAGCGCCACGCTGTGTCTCTTAGTTCAGACATTATCAAGCAACACAATGAACGATTGGCTTCATATTTAATACACGTCGTTGGCGCGGGCTAAGGTATGTAATAATAAAAAAAAACGTGGACAGGATTAATTTTCGTTACATCTATACGTGACACGAACTATGTGTTAGGAAAACGAGCAGGAGCGGGATCTCCGGTTGTCTACTGACCGGGAGCGCCACGCTCTGGCACCTAATTCAGAGACTTTCATGTAATGCAATGAACGCTTAGTTAGCGTCACAGCGTCATTACACTGGCACGTTTATTACTGCTCATATAAGTTTATTTTGCTTTCACAAACCGTATGACAATGTTAATTACCAATACAAGAATCATGACGAATCTACGTTTGTCACTGTCATTTGCCATGTTAGCTACGCGTTGGTAAATAGATAGGCAACTAATATACTTTATTTTCTTAATTCCAGAAACTTGACGAAGAACGCTAATGGCGGTTACCTTCAGACCGTCAACACCACAGTCTCTCTCGCGTCTCTGAAACCAACTTAGAATGGGCATTGACTGTATGCCAAGTACAGTCAGTTCTCTAAAGATACAACGAAGCACGTTTAGATGTGATGGCTCACAGTTCACAGGAGCGTGAAAGAATATTAATGTTGTAGATACAAGTGTAACATAACGCTAAATAAAATATACATAATCACCCTCACGCTTTTAATATTTATGTCTCTATACGTCCAATTTTGTTTATTGTTAATTTAATTAGACCCAAAATCAAAAATTTGTTAGGAAGCATGGATTTCTATATCCTTTATAATTATTTCGCGGATCCAAATGGCCATCTGTCCGTCTGTTCGTCCGTATGTCACAGCCACATTATTCCGAAACTATTACGTATACACAATTAAAACTTTGTAAAATGTATTTTGTTATTCGCTTCATGTTTTTTATATAAAAATAAAAAGTAATGTTTATTAGTATAAAGATATATGAAGGGTCTCTCTATACAAGGTACCAATTGGTACTTAAAAGAAAAATTACCAAACCTATAGCGAAGCGTAAATTTTTTGTTTTAAATATTTATATTTCTTTTTTATGGTATAACGGGCAAACGGGGCATGCGGTTCACCCGATGTTTCGTGACTGACCGCAGCCCATGAACATCTGCAACATAAAAGTGTCGCAGATGGCTTGCCGGCTTTAAGGAAGGGGAGGGAATACGAAGAGAATTAATGATATGAAGTTGGGAGGGGAGTAGAACAGGACGGGAGAGGAATGGGATGGGAATACAGGCCGCCGGGCACCTGCAGCTCACCTTACGAAACACAGAGCAATACCGTTTCACGCCTGTCTTCTGCTGGGAGGTGGTAATTACACCGGTGCGAACTTGGCCCAAACGTGCAATGCTCGGCTCCTATTCTTTTATTGCTGAAGATGTTGTGTAACAGAATTGCCGGCTGTCGCCTTTTACGACACCCACGGGTAAAAATGGGGTAGTGACACACGTATTCTGACCGTCGCCGCACGGGTAT
>LQNK01000636.1:111436-137747 GCA_001586405.1 Phoebis sennae | reverse complement strand
CCTGCGCCTGATCTCTCTTCGCTTGTGTCGGTCTGCCGTCCTATCGGGTTATGATAGTAAAAGGAATAAATAGTGCACCTGTATTCGCGCGTACACTTGTGCACTATAATATCTCCTGCGCAGCTGGCTAATCTCTGATGAGATTGGCCACCATGGCCGAAATCGGTCTGGGGTGCTATATTATATCAATATAATATTACTCAATGCTACCGATCAGTATGCTCCAAGAAGCCTTCGTTGTGGAATATACAGGCGCGCTTCTCAATGGCAACCCGCCGAATCTCGTCATCACTCTGAAATATCATGGGTTGTACTTTCATGTCCAGGGACACTCCCATGCCAATATATTTGTAGAGAACTGTTATCTCGGGGTAGTCATTTGGATCACTTAAGAGGACCTGTAAAAATTCAAAAAATATAATCGTAATATCCGCATTGGATGCGGCAATGGTCTATGGTGTCGAAGGGTGTGGGTTCGATCCCCACGAGTAAAAATTATGATGTAATTTTGTATTGTCTGGATGTTCTATCTATAGTATGTATGTATTTACAAAAAGTATGTTTAAGTATTCTATCAGTTATCTAGCATACATAGTACAAGCTTTGCTTAGTTTGGGAATAGATGGCGTAGTGTTAAATGTCCCAGAATATTTATTAATCGATTTATTAATAGTATATGTATCTCAAATCTATTTTAAGGTAATCCGCCTTTTTGCGTAATTTTAAAACACAAATTGTTAGTTATATTTTATAACTGTCACATACGCTGTCTGAAGTCTGTGTTATAATAATACGAATGTAATTTCACTATGAGTTTCAGTGATGATACATTAAACTATGATATAGAAAGTAAGAAAATATATTTATTTATGATACACACAACAATAAAGTTTCAAATATGTGTATAGACAAACCTACCAAATTAAAAATACATTATGGGTGCGATAAAAAGTGTCCCCCACTCAGCGTCATCACACTGATTTTCAGTAAGTACGGTTTTAACTTATTGACAGCAGTTGTGATCGTTCTTTGAACCGAACTTATAAGAAAAATAAATAGATATTAATATATTTTATATATCAAATTAAATACATTTGCTTAAAATATTAGTTTTAAATAAAATAAAAATTAAAATACAGCTCAGTATTTTAACTTTCAATAATGTAACATTTATACAAAATGTTGACTAAATATTCAGTTTCTTATTTGAAATTGGGTAATTCTCGCAATTCTAGAGAAATTTAAGGTTTAAAGTAAATATTAACCGTTTCCCGCTTTGGTTGGTTTCTTTGTTTAAACAGGATGATTAAAATCGATTTATTGTCTTTACGGTTTAAAACTATCCTTTATTATGGAGATGGAAACAAGAATAGAATATTAATTCTTTAAGCCGGCGAGGCATCTGCGAAACTTTGATGTTGTGGATGTTCATGGGCTGCGGTAAGTCACATAACATCCACTCCATTAACCTGCTGGATCAAAAAATATATTTGAGGTGATTGTAATTTTTTGGTATGCGACAAGAAAGTTACCTTAGCACCATAAAATGATGCGCTTGACCAGTTAGCGTAGTCATTTGGATCAATGTTGAGCACCACACTGAGACCCGAACCTCTGAAATTAACATGAAGTGTTAATATGATAACCAAATAACCAAACCAAATAAAAACCAAATAACTTGTTATATTGATGACCGAATAACTTCCAAAATTATTAAAATTAGTTGATCCGGCTTCACTACCGTATCATAATTTATATATAGCCTATAAGATATAGCCTATGTTACTCGTGGATAATGTAGCTTTCGAATGGTGAAATATTTTTAAAATCGGTCCAGTAGGTTTTGAGCGTATTCTTTACAGACAACACAGAGTTTCCTCTTTATTATATTTAGATGATTTTAATAGAATAAAAATATTATGTATGCAGGGGATGTTGTTGGTTATCATTTTTTATTGTGTTAAATAGGAATTATATATAACGTTAAAATTTATTTTTTCTGATTTCCTGCTTAATTAGAGATAATATCTTAATCTTGGAACAATTATGAGAACTCTGTTCGAACTTGCGTATCTGTGCTCTACAGGTTATAATATTCTGAGGTACAATTTTTTCAATTAACTGTATTAAATATTGACTTAATTTAATTATTAACAAAGATATTATAGTAAATGTCTTAACTTAAATTTAACATCGATATTGTAATAAAATTAAAATTTGCACGCCTGGTATGCAGGCAGAATGTATATGGCCTTACAAAACTGACCACCTATTGTACTACATTTTGCTAATAAATAAATTTTCATTCTGATTTTGAAAAAAACAAACTCCCGGTTATGGCCCGGGAGCTCATAACACCAATTTTATCCTCATCGCAGATTCGGTTAATTTACGTAATACGTATTATAAATAGGCTTGTAAAATACGCTTAAGACTGTCTTAAGCGTCTGTCATACCGACTGGAAGTTACAAGAGGCCGCTATAATATGATGATAATTGGAGTTTTCTACTTTTCCTTTATCACAAAACTCAGTGAATTTTCTTTTATAATCGCTGGTTTTAAATAAAAAAGATGAATAATCGTAGAACCACAAGGAATATTAATTGATAGATAACAGAATAAAGGGCCAGCAGGTTTGTATCGCGATAAACAATGAAAAAGCAATGAATATGCCTGACATGTCATGTCATGTTTGTAAATGAATATGCCTGACATGTCTTGTCATGTTTGAAAATTGATATTGTGTATTCATGACACCGTGCTCAAATATTTTATATTGCATCATATTAATATGAAATTTTGGATGTTCGATTGTTTGCGTGTCAATCACACCTAAACTACTGAACGGATTTTGATGAAATTTAGTAGACATATAGGCTTTTAGCTGGATTAGGTGATAGGATAGGAATATAAACCTTACTTTTATAATATGTGTGTGGTTATCTACTATAGAAAGCCAGATAATTTCGTAATAATATTAGTATAGAAAAAATTATACTCTGGTACAATATAGTTACTTTCTTATAATTTATCCATACTAATAATGTAAAGCTGAAAGTTTTTATGTTTGAATACCCTAATCTCAACTGGTATCATTTGAAAAATATTTTTGTTTTATATCATTAATCGAGGAAGGCTATATAACATTATAATTTATAGCATATATAACATTATGCTACGGGACGAAGCCACGCGGTTAGCAGTTTCGCTATTATATAATTTTATTTTTATCTCTTGGATATGGTAAGAATAAACATAAACAATAGTAGGTTTACCTCCCTGACTCTGAGGTGACAATAATATTGCTGCTCTGTTCAGAATTTGCCAGGTCATCGTAGTGTTCCATGTTCCCGTCGTGGTTCTGCTCGATCCTTATAAAAACAATTAAGTTTATAAAACTTTTTTATGCTATAGCAGGCAAGCGGAGCATGCGGTTCGCTTGATGTTAAGTGACTGACCGCAGCCTATGAACACCTACGACATCAAAGTGTCGCAGATGCCTTGTCAGCTTAAAGGAAGGGGGAGATATAAGAAGAGGATTAATTATGGGAATTTGAGGAGTAAATGGTTTCTTTTCAACGTGTGTTGTTTTCTAATTAACCGCATAATATCAATTAAAATAGTGCTGTTCGAATGCAAACATCAAAGGCACAATTAAACACCTTAAAATTATGTCCATTGATGGCAATATGCAATACCCAATGTGACAATTTTTCGTTGACATCAAATGCCAGTGTGCAACCAGAGAAAGTTGTCAACGAAGATACGCAATAGCCCTGCCTAATTTAAGCAGCAGTGGTCAGTCAATTATGTACCAGAAGTACCTGCAACCCTTTTTACTCATATTCCCAAAAACGAGGGGGTTTGTAGTCCCATCCTATCCCTCTCCCGTCCTGTTCTGGTCCTCTCTTTGTCCCCTCCTCTTCCTTTGAGCCGGCAAGGCATCTGCGACATTCCATGTTGTGGATGTTCATGGGCTGCGATCAGTCAAATAACATCAGGTGAACCGCATGCCCCGCTTGCCTGCTATAACATAAAAAAACATAAATTGCGGTAGTCGCTTTTCATCAGGGGAACTACATTGTCAAGAAAGTGGTCATAAAATACGTGAAATCATTTTATAAGATGTACACAATCGTCAATTTCTAACATGCAATAATCAAAGCGTTTGAAAAAATTATATTATTAATTAGGTTTACTAATTAATAATATAATTTTCTCTAACGAAGCCTAAGTATGTTAAGTAAAATTCTTAATTAAAAAATGAAAATTGTATTTATTTTTTCCCTAAAATTAACACTTAAACATGATTCAAACTAATTTGTAATTCAATTTTATAAAATAAGAGACTTACTTCTATTTATAAAAATTATGATAGGACATTATTGAAAGACATTAAATGGAGTTCTTTTCAATACGTGATTTTGCTGTAAATTTAAAAGAAATTTTTTTCTAAAATGTCAATCCCTTGAAAAATTTGGGACGCAAACAGAATTTTTAACGCCTACTAAAAATTCCTATCCAGAGGTGCCTGAAAGAATTTTAATTTTTGTATCCATTAAACGGATACAAATAACGGTAAATGTACAATTTTAACATGTGTACCATGGATGTTTGACGTAGTCTATTTATTCAAAGGGATTAAAAAATTCACACCAGAGATACGAAACGTGGATGATGGGATCATTTCCTGCTATTTTTAAAGCAGCTATAAATGTGCTAGTGTATTCCTTATTTCACGTTATTTTTATCGTATGTCCAAAAATTAAATTACTTCTTAAAGGTTCGATTGCAATCTTTAAAGTGCATTAACGTTATTTTCTTATGAATAATATCAGTTTTCCGGTGAGAAAACACTGTAACGGGCTCATATAAACTTTATAACTCATATAAACCTTAGTATTATCATAATAATCATCCATCATATTTAACAACTAGCTAAGTTACGTGATTTCACCACCTGTATCTTTCTCTTAGGGAGATCTCTCGATCTCTCCACGTATATCTCTCTCTTTTTTTTTCGGGATAAAAGCTATTCTATCTCCTTCATCCAAAATTTCATCCAAATCGGTCCAGTAGTTTAAGTTTTGAAGCCTATTCAATTCAAACAAACAAACAAAAAATTAAATCTTTCCTATCTATATATAAAAGAAAGTCGTGTTAGTTACTCCACTTATAACTCAAGAACGGCTGAACCGATTCAGCTGGAAATTCGTAGGCAGAAGGCTTAGGACCAGGAGAATGACATAGGATACTTTTAATCCCGGAAATCCCACGGGATCGGGCTATATTTTCGGTCGAAACCGCGGGGCACAGTTAGTTTATAATATTAGTATAGATATAAACTAACTGAACGCTATCGTCCTTCAAAGCTGCGTAGTTGAACGCACAACAGTGTCCTTCATAGGTTTTGACCAGTCGGAACAGCTCGCTACAGTCATCCGTTCTCCTGTTGAAGGTGCAATGCAGCAGTAGGTCCTCACATGTTTGATGTACCTGACAAATTACAATAATATGAAATACTATAACTCAATAAATAATTATTCTTGGACATTAATCACAACGCCATCTAGTCCCAAACTAAGCAAAGTTTGTACTATGAAATCTAGATAACTGATAGACTAGCGGTCGTTATCTATATTCTATCTATCCCTTGTTTTGCTTACTAAAGTTAGGCAAATCTATCTATTTGCACTTACTTTAATTTCAATAATCTGACGGATAGCCTTTGCTATGACTTTTGACAATCAAACGTCATTTAATCTGAGATTACAATCTATCCATGATCTTTGATACATTATAGAAAAGGGCCGTTAAACATACTTTTTTTTGGTAAATACATACATACTATAGATAAATTAAAACCTAGACAGTAGAAAATTACACTGTTCATCACATCATAATTTCTTGCTCGTGGGCATCGAACCCACACCCTCCGGTGCAATAGACCATTGCTGAAACCACAGTGCCAATCGGGTCGTCGAATGAATACAATCAATACCTCAATTAATACCTAAAATTAAACAACTCTTGAACGTAATTTAACGTAAATGTTCAAAATATTTTCCTTAATATATTTTTCAGTGAAGAACAATTTTATTTCCTGTGTATAGAAGGCACAACGCGCGTAATGTTTATACAAAAATATTTAACTTCTGATATACTATACAACTACGTTTATTTGCCAGAGAGTAAATGAACAGTAAAATCCCACAAATTGCGTATTACGTAAAAATTATACCTTTAATTGACCTAATTCTCAATAATTTAAAATTTCTATGAAACGGGCATGCTTATGAAAGCTTTCATATTCGAATCCCATGAAATAATACTTGAAAACTTCCGATTAAATATTGTAATTTGGAGACCAAAGAGAATAGTGATCGCTCTTATGAAGCGTCTATCGGATTCTATCACGGGTTTTTCTAGCTTTAATTACGATTTGATGGATTTAAACCGGCTTTGAGAATAATACTCTGATGTTTCTTGATACAAATAATTGATTGGGAGTGGCTTTCATTATAGAAATGTATTTATTTATGCTGAAAGTGTCCGCTGAACTGATACGGAAGTCCTGTATTACGATTTGTTTTTGAAGGGAAATTTGGAAAGGAGTAGAACAGGATGGAAGAGGAATGAAAGGATATATAGGCTTCCGGGCCCCCGCTCACCGTACGAAACACAGTGCAATACTGCGTCACGTCGGCTTTAAGTTGAGTGCGAGCTTGAACAAAAAGGCTCGGCTCACACTTTTACGACACCCACGGATAGAAATGGGCTGGGTTGAATTACAGACACGTAAAACTACCCTTTCTTATCTAATTCTATTAAAAGTAATTGAGCGTATTAAGAGTAATATCAATACTATTTTATGGTATTACAGGTTTCATTAAAATTCATAGACATTTAACATCAGCTAAACTACATACTGTTATGCCTTTAAAAAAATAAGTACTTACCTCCTCCATGATAGTTTCAACAGTGAAATAATGCTGCTTTAAAATATCCATTTCTCTGACAAAATACTCCCCTTCTTTGTTAAGTTTGTGGTAGTCCTTTAAGTTCGGTAGATTTTGGAAAAACAATTCTATTCGAGATTGCGATATATTGCTAGATTTTCTGAAAACATTAATATTGTTCAAGAAATAAGAAATTATATTTAGGAAATTTTGTTCAAAATACGCGAAGGGAAGAATTTCCAATCTAATTTTAATTATATATAATGAGATTCAGAATATAATAAAGTTATGTATTATATTAAAATTTTATTACAAACTTTATAACGGAAGGGGTGGTGTTGAAAACGGAACAATTTGAAAGCATATATTAGTTTCTGTTTATCACAGTTGAAAGGAAAGAAAGAAAAGCACAATTATTACGTTAACAAATCGTTATAAATTTTGCTTTCCGATATAAAAAAATACTGATGAACGGAGATTTAGTAAATTGTCGTTGTTTCCGAAGCCAATATTTAAAACGTCATTTGATCCACTGAAGCGGAGATTGAAAATTATAAATCAAGGTGTTTTCTTTACTGACAAGCTTTTAGAAGGGGTATATTAGCGATAAATATAGATGACTGGAAATTTCCTATAATTAAAAGATTGTAAGATGAAAATGCGCCTAATATTTAGTCTTTAGTTGAAGAAAACCTTTTTCAAGGTGAGAGAGAATTGGGCCAAAATCCTTGATGAATTGTTATATTCTCACTTTGATAACATAATTTCATTCACATTGTACCAGAATCAATTAATAATAATTATTCTTAATGAGGGAACAACTCTTTTAATCCGATATTACAATGTTCCATAAAACATGGCTCTAATCTGACCTTTGCTGGCATTTCATATTATATTGTGGTAAATATAGTTTCATAAAGCTAAATACAGGTAATACCTTTGAACACACCCACATTTACTTTACACAGTAATTGATGTGAGGTGATCGAATGAACTTTACCCTTTTCTTCAGTACTTTCAAATTTTAATGAGGGTAGAATTTCAGTATATTTCAATATTATATTTTTAAGTTACATCCTTCTTTTAAGGAAAAGCCACATAGATATTGCTGGGTCTTTTATTATATTTTAAATTAAAATTACCTTCACACCTTCCTCTGAGTTCATAATAACTTACTTCGTTTAAAGTACAGCTACTATTTTTTAACAAAAGAATGTTTAATATAAGGTAGCGTCAAATTTATACTCTGACACAGAATACAGAGACGGGAAAACAGTTTTTCAGAAAGCTTTTAGATTTTTTTGTCATAATTTTGTTCAACATTTTATTATTTAATTATTTAAGTAATATTAATAACAATGATATTAAATGTGATGTTTTTTCTTTAAATAAATTATGACCAAAATCTGCTTTAAAATCAAACTGATTTTATTGCAAATAATAATATGAAATCAAGTGGCAACAATTTGGAATCTCATTTTGGTATGCGGATGATTTTCGTAGTTATAAAAGGTAATTAGTATGATGAAAACAAATGTTATTACTAGGAACAATAATACTTACAATATATCTGAAATAGTTTTGGACTGTTTGAGTGAAACTAAATTGGAGTTGCAAATGATCACCGCGGGGAACGGTGCCTGGTTTATTTTGCAATTTGCGTTTATCTGCGAACAATTCAATTTATTTATTGGATTTTCATTCAAGTTTAATATTTAAATACTTTATATTAATGAACAAATTTCTATTCAACCTGATGATGATGTTCGAAGCCGTGAATAATGTTGTAATTTAAAATCCATAATAATGTAGTGGAATTGGAAAAGTAAAAATGTGTTTGTCTCGAAATAGAAATTATGTACAATTATTAATGAACAAAGTGTGTGCATGTCACTGCTGAGTGTTAAGATTTTAAGTAATTTATTTAAAAAATAAATAAATATAAAAGTTTTTTTATTTCGGAAAAGTATAAAAAAATTAAATTATTTTACACCCCTTTTTATACTATTTCAATCGAAATGTTTTTTATGTCGATGCATGCAAAGGCTTATCAACTAAACAATCTAACAGCTGAGCTATGCCGGGTGTTTATCTATGCAGTCTTGAGTGTAAGCAGAATAGAAGTTATCAATTAAAAACCTTTGATATAAGAAGAATTGAATATCTGAATTAAATATATAAAACTGTACACTCTACGACGCGAGTAATAAATATTTTAATTTTTATTATGTCAATATCAATGACATAATGGGAATGAATACAACAATTTAATGCTATATTAATGTTAATATAAGCTTATAGTACTCCGCTTACTTTAAAGACCCTATTTAATTCGTGACTTCATTGATAAACAACCAGTATACGAAGTTTTATCAAAACCCGTTCAGTGTTTTCTGCGTGATTAATACACCACAAACTTTCACATTTATAAAATTAGTAGCAAACTCACTCTAGTGACAATATGGTCATCATTGTATTTATTCTTGATAATGATCAAATAGGCCACAGTGACCAATACATTTGCGAGTAGCAATAAGCCCCATATGCTATGCTTTCTATTCTTCTCTCTTAATTTATCAACACCGTGTATTGTAGTTATATTATTAGCAATATTTGATATACGCCTCATTGTTGTATATTTGTATCAATTGATTTGATCCTTCCTTTCCAAATATTTTTCGTTCCGTTTATATTTGATTGAATTCAATTCCCAATTTATTGAGTAAGCCCAATATCACAAGTCACGGCTTTTTAATTTAGCGTGAAATTCTTTTGTCGCAGTGACTGAGGGAGAGTTGTCGCTTATAATGAAAAAAATATATTATATTATTTGATATGAAAACTTTGAAATGTTTGGGAGAGGTTCCATTCACTGTCTGAAGCGGGAAATCTAGTGGTGTTTATAGATCATGAAATTCGTGTCAGAATTAACAGAATATATTTTTTTTATTTGTAAATTTTCACTGAACTCACAATTATTACATGTTATATGTATTAAATGGTGTGTCATTGATTATAATAAAATTCCATGTCAGTTTTCAGGGAACTGAAATTTATTATATTTTATATGTATCTTTAAATCCTTAACTATTATAAAATAGGTTGTTATGGCTGTACTGGTCCCTTACTATTACGAAACGATGGATAATAAACATGTACGTCCAAGTGCTTCATTCGAAATTATACCTAACATTACATACATGATGTTTTAACCTTCATTATCCAATAATATATGAAGTATATCTTTTGATCAGTTAAGAGCCATCTCAATTTTGATATTTATTTTAACAGGACTTTTATCTTGTTGGTTATGTGAAGAGTCATTATATGAAAACGGAATGGTTAATTCATTTTATGAGTACCTACCCACATTTCTATAGATCATCCTTATCAACCCCATTAAATTCAAAATTTTCATTTGGGTCAAGGTAAGACTGCCCATTGACACGGCTTGATGTTACCTACATAATAAAGTTTTATAAAGTAAAAAACCGTAACAAAAATATAAACAGGATGTCCCGAAATGAGTTAAGAATCTAATGATTTTTTTTTGTTGTGAAATGTTTTGATAATAAATAAAAAAATAAGGGATGATAGCTAAGCTAATAATCTATCAAAGAAACTCAATTTATGTCATATTTATACAAAGCAGTATTGCAGTGTGTGTTTCGTACGGTGAACGCGAAGGTCCTCTCCTTTTTTCCCATCATTATTCCTCTCCTTATCCGCTTCTCTTCCTTTCAGATAGCAAGGCATCGGCGACACTTGTTGTCGATGTTCATGGGCTGCGGTCAGTCACTTAACATCAGGTGAACCGCATGCTCCGCTTGCCTGTTTTGACTACAAAAAAAGAAAATATCAGCCATTTTGGGATTATGCATATTTTATTACATTTTGCTTTATTTTTTAAATATTGAACTTGTCGAATGTTTTACATTACTGTGTCCGTATTTTTTATCAAATATCAATTTGTATGATATTATCCGGTTACGATCCAATTGTTTTACGGCCGTGTTCAATTATTTATCAAAGATTATGGATAAATTGTTATTATCTCTATTATTTGACGTTAGATAGATATAACACATAGCAAACGCTATCCATCAGTAGCATATTGAAATCAAAGTAAGTACAGATAGATTTGTCCCACTTTAGCTGTCAAAACAAGGGATAGATAGAATATTGAAAACGGCCGTTAGTGGATACACTACGTATCTCTAACTTAAATGTTTTATGTTACTAGCAGCTCACATTTTTCAATTTCATTCTGTTATTTTTGACAATCTTTTTTAATAATAAATGTTTTTAATTTAGCGACAACTATTCATATGGCATTTATTTCTTTAAATCATTGATAGTTAGTTTCCATAGATTTAAGAAACTATTTTCATTCCGCTGAGCGTCTTAATGTAACACCAAGGTGACGAAAATGTAATTTTAATGTGGAAACTTTTTTCAATTACGGTTCAGGAAAGTTAAAGACAATATTCATTAAATCGAAACCGAGGTCACATTCGTTTGATTTTCTTTTAATAAAATATACTCAAGTCAGTTAAAATTGGTAATTATTATTTGCTTTGATTGCTATTAAATTTATGATTTATATTTTGTATTGTTGGTTATTGATGGAATTGTACATAATTTCCATAGTATAATGGAATTGGAAAAATAATAATGTGTTGTTTGTCTTGTCTTTAAATAGAAACTATTCTGAAGAATTTTTACTGAATCTATACATATATATAAAACTCGAAGGAACTGTCTGAATGACTGACATAGTGATCTACACAGCCCAAACCACTGCATGGATCGGGCTGAAATTTGGCATTCAGGTAGATGTTATGACGTAGACCACCGCTTAGAAGGGATTTTCATTAAATCCCATGGGAACGGAAAAACAGATACACGCGGGTTAAACCGCAGGGCACAACCAGTTATAAAGTAAAGATCTACCCATACCCACTTAAACCCGTTTGTTCGACATATATTACTTGTGTAACAAAGACATTTATAATCTCATAAAAATCAGCGCTGTATTCGCTGACCACGCAACAGTTTAAGCTGAGTGGGCTCCTTTTTACTTTGAGGAGACTACCGCACTATAATAAATTATGTACAAATTGTTTAATTTATTTTCCTGCTTGATTTTCTTTTTTGAATGTCTGGTGTATCTAAATAATCTTTTGTGGATGGTGGTATCGAGTAAATAATAATATATTTTTTTATATTTATGAAACATTTGTGTTGAAAGCTGCATTTCTATTGAGTGACATAAACTATATTTTAAGTAAATTATATAATATTTTAGTACGGAAGCGAGACCGTAAGGAACAGCTAGTCATATAACAACAAGAGCAATCAACAAACTTAAACAAGCAACTTTAATTCTTTGCTAAATGTTGGAGTGAATACGTTATTTTTGGATAAAAGAAAAAAGCTTCGTCGGATATTTATCATTTATTTAAATTGAACTTTCTGAAACTATAGTTATACAAATTGTGCTATTTGAATTTAAAATAACTCTTTTTTTGGGTCTAGATCCCAATTATTATGGCATTTTATTGCCTCGCTTTTTTATCCGCGAAGATTGCAACGTCTAGATAAGATGTTGAATAAAATCTTCAACAGTACCCCAATCTTCAGGTATATCTTGGTCTCTACAACGTATACATTACTGTACTGGGGGGCGATCAACAACAACTGGTTAATGTTTAACATTTGTTTTTATGAAGCGAAAAGTTTCATTATAGAGTTGAAAAATATGCTAATGGCTGCTCCGAAATATTAATTTGTTCCAGTAAAAACCATGCTGAGGCGAGCTAAGTTATGGGGGTTGGAATTACTGCGACCGTAATAAGATATTTAATGAGTTTTCCTTTAACTCATTTTTTGGGTGCGTAGTGATCCTTCAAGTGTATATGAGACAAAGAGAAATATTTGAAGATAGCCGAAGTGTAAAATACATTTTTCATTTGTTTTTAGGTTTGAAACCCATTAATTCGTAACTAGCTATTCCGCGCAGCTTTGCTCCCGAAACATAATAGATGCTATGATATAAAGAACATTTAAAATCGGTCAAGTAGTTTTTGTGAGAAAACATACATACAAACGCACATTTGTTTCTTTATAATATTAGTATAGATAACGTTTCTATAGGTAATTTTATTGGAAACATTAAATCATCGACAAAGTCGAAAGTACAGTCTAGAAAGTCCTAAATCATAGTTCTAAAACCTAATTAAAACTAAAGCATTAAAACTTCAACACTTCATTAATGATCAACAACGAGCGTGTCATTAAATTTCAATTATTGTCATTGGATTAATTGATACAGTCTATTACTGCTATAACCGAGCTTCGCTGTCACTCCGAATAAGAATCTACAAACGATATAAGAAAATAGAAAGATTCAATTAATTGTATAAAATCTAATATATAAAATCCTTTTACAAACATTTTATCGTTCAGGTTACTGAGAACTCACACCTAGAACTAAATAACATTTATTTCTTTTTTATTATATTCTTGGAACTATCTTTACAAAATCTTTAAAGAAACAGGTCTTGTCCAATCTACTTTCCTAACGCATCTGGCGATCTGTAAATAATTACGCATTTAATCATTTTAGTTTTATACAAATAATATTAATACTTCAAAAATACAGTGCGTCAAAATATGAATCAAGTTACAGAAAGTGATTACAAAACTAAAGCAAAATCTACCGATACAATGAAAAATCAAGTTTCCGCTATATTTATCAAAAAATGTATAGAATTTTGTGCACATTGTTCCCTGCACGGTTTTTATTACTTTTCCATCAAAACCAGGAGTTTGTCTTATGTGGTGTGGACGCTAGTTATTGTGGGCAGCGTTATTCTATGTGCCTTCTTGAGTCACATGATCTGGGGCCGGTTTGTGCAGGATCCTACTTTTACTGTGGTGAGTATTTCTCTAACAAAATGAGGAGGTTCTCCTGTGTTTTGTGTATTTTCCTGAGTCCTGTAATCCGGAGCAGGATTTCAGGTTTACTATGATAAGTATTACTAAGTCCATCATAATATATGGAGTTTCATCTACGTGATATTGGCACCTGTGATAAGAAGGCGTTGTAAATATAGAACGTTGAATGAATATGAACCTCATAAACTTAAAATAAGATGTAATTTAAATATGAAAATAACGTGTCCACTCAAATGTATTGATATATCTTATCTTATATAAAAACTATTGAATATCATTTATACAATAGAATAAAACAGATATATTTTATTTAATATAATAAGTTTTGACGATATTGCATTATTTTTTGATTACAGAAACAAACAAAAAACTACACAAAATTGCAATGATATGATACTTCAAATCAAAGAAATGTTATAAATGATCATGACTCCTCTATATAATTTGAATAGCGACCATAAATATACAACGTTCAAATAAATCGTCTTGAAGCATCGAAATTTCATGAAAGCACTTATAGAAGCGCTAATAAGATTATTCTTGTCTAATAGACGTCAAAATGAGGTTCGATTTAATCTTGAAATAATTAGGCGTTATTACTCATTTAATAAAAGTAAGCGTAAATACGTACGTCTAAATACAATACTAGGTTATTTGCGTTCGTGTCAGACTTAGATACATTATCTAATATTCAAAATCAGTCGTCGTAGTATGCTTATCATTTTTTGAATTCCCTATGTAATGTATTAAAAAAATGAAATATGCCTTGAAGTTACGTATTTTTGCATTATGTCATATTTTTATTTATTTCCGTCCCATTCCTCTCTCATCCTGTTTTACCCCTCTCCCAATTTCCCATCATTAATCCTCTCCCTATCTCCTCTTCTTCCTTCAAGCTGGCAGGCATCTGCGACACTTTGCTGTTGTAGATGTTCATGGGCTGCGGTCAGTCACTTAACATCAGGTGAACCGATTGCTCCGCTTGCCCGCTGTTACATAAAAAAAACTGGTTTCCATAGTACACGCTTTGCTTTGTTTGGTGATAGAATGTGTTGTATCAATAGTCCGAAAGTAATACTTTTTATATTTTGTTATAAACTAATTTGGACGTGAGGTCACTGTTGATGACTGAAATTTGTGGCACTGAAAATTGTTCAGACGCTTTTATAATGAATGATAAGGAATCTACATCCATACATATAAAAAAGACGGTTTGTTACGCAACTTATAATACAGATAGCTGGACCAATTCGAAATCGGAAATAGCGTAGGACCAAGAGAAGGACATAAGATACTTTAAATCCAACGGGAACGGGCTATAAACTCGGGTTAAACTGCGGGTGAAACTGCTGCACAGTTAGTTTTGACTATAAGTGACTCATTTCGCAGGTGGAGTCGCTCCACTACGCCACGGAGAGCATTCCGTTCCCTGCGATCGCCGTGTGTGACCCGGAGGTGTATGGCCCAAGCACTGGGAACATCACCGATATACTGTAAGGATATTGAATTATTATAGAAACTGTTGTAAAATCCTATAAATTTTGAATTATTTTTTATGTTTCAAACCGTATCAATCAGCTAGGTTAAACTCAAAGTTCAAAAGCACTGAAAACAACACCGATATACTGTAAGGACATATACTGTAAAACAACACCGATATTTAATCATTATTATTTATACTTATTTTTAGCTGTTGTACAATCCTATAATAATGAATAACGTAATTTAAAATTCATAGTAATATAGTGAAATTTGAAAAGTAAAAATGTATTTTTCTTTAAATAGAAATTAAATTAAATAAATTTTGAAAAATTTTTTAGGTCTCACACCGTATATTTTTGTGTTAATATGTTGGTGTCAAATGTATGTTAGGTTGCTAAACTAAATGTTCAATATTTTTCTTTCAAACGTCAGTTCCTTTTAAAAACGTTATTGAATCTTCAGCGACACGAATTGTATCAAACTCGTAGAAGAAAAGTTATCGTGAAAGATCAACGTTGTTGCATTAACTTAAGAAACTTAAAATATGTTCAGTTTGATATTCAGAAGTTGAGTATGAATAAAAGATAGACTACACGAACATTATATTTGAGTCGCAAGTTAAAAAAAATAGTTAGTTAAAAGTTAAATAGTTGGTTCCCTTTTTTCTTATATCTACACTAATTAGGTTCTGAGTTTGTAATTGTGTTGAAGCTTAATGCCTGCCTATTATCTGAAAGACATTTGTAAACCATTCCAGTAGATTCAAAGATAAAGTAAACACACAAACAAACTGCCATCTTGTCAAATTAATAAAGATACAGTACTATCATTAAATAAATACATAAATGTTCAGCGACATTTAACACGACGCCATCGAGTCCCAAATTAAGCAAAGCTTTGGAAACTGGATGACTTATAAACATACTTTTCTTGTAAATACATACATACTATAGATAAATTAACACCAAGACAGTAGAAAAAATTAATAATAAAAAATATTCATTTCAATAATTTTCTATTCGTGGGGTTTGAACCCACACCCTCCAGCGCGATAGACCATTGCGATATCCACTGCGTCAATAGAGTCAGTTTTGTTTACAGATCCCTTCGAGGCTATACAGAGAAGCAAATCGAGGAATTTTACAGGAGTTTCAGTGATATCCAAGACAAAGGCTATTTCCCGGAGCCACGCGTCGTGAAGATGCATAATGTACTGGAAGATATAGGCCTGAGTTACGATGAGCTGGCGTACCAAGTGAGCATTCATTATTTCATCTTTAAGTCATCATCCTTTCTCATACCCCATAAATAAATAAATATTCCCGGACATTTAACACAATGCCATCTAGTCTCAAAACTAAGCAAAGCTTGTACTATGGAAACTAGATAACTGATAGACATACATAAACATACTTCTTTTGTAAATACATACATAATATATCTTATAGAAATAGGAGTAATCTATTTGTACCTTGGCGTCGTAATTAATAATTTTCAATTCTTTAATCAGGCTTTGAAGTACCATTTTAAAAGGACTAAATGTTATTATATATATCTTTAAAGAATAAGGATTCATCTAAATCAGTCATATCTAAACCAGTTACAAAGCTTATACAAACTAATTCCTCGTCAAAATTTTCTTATAAAATAGCTTTTGAAATACATTTCCGCGAACAAGATTAATTGAAATTTGAAGATTAGCAAATGTAAAGGCAACCAGTCTCAGAGCATCATGGATTAACGTTTTCTTGATATCTGAATGTCAAATAATATTTGGAACATTGTGTTATGAAAAGGAAAACTTGTTTACATCTTATCACGGATAATTCATCGCTTGGTAACAGTATAATATCGTTTTTATATAAGACCGATTTTTTACGCAAGCGTCCCACTTTCAATGTGTTCTTGATTTTTATCTTATAAATCCAATTATTTTAGAAATGAAAGATGTTTATTTAACCTGTTCGTAAACAAGCTTGTTATAAACACATTCATAACAACCCTAACTTAAAGTTTAAGTTAAATATTGAATGTAAACCCTTGTGTATCTTACTGAGCCTATATTGATGGTATTCGTAAGTTTATTTACTGAAATTTTAGGGTAACATCCAAAAACGTCGATGTTTTATATTTCTATGAAAAATAAATTAAAAAGTTATTTAAATTTTGCCTCTTGACATAAGAAACAATTTTTATAACTGAGGGTAGTTTGAAAAAAAAATATATATTTTAATTTTATGTTTGACTGAATTGTGAGTTGGTATTTTTCCAGTTCAAGAAGCCATGTCACATCCTGATAAGGGAGTGCTTGTGGAGGTCGAGACTCATGGACTGTAGCCTCATGTTCAGACAAGTTTTCACTATTAACGGGTATTGCTGTCAGTTTGATGTACACTACTTTGCGTAAGTTATTTATTATATTTATGTTTAGTGTGTATCTGGCTGCTATGTCCTATGGTTGTAGGTGAGCATTAAATAAAATATTCAAATATCAGTAAGTAGGCACACAGCTCAACGGATACGTCTGCACGCCACAGATGACAGGTTTGAAGTGTCAGGAGTGACACTAGCGCCCCGCTGGTCTGTGTGCTAACATTTATTATCTATCATGAACACCACACTGGTAACTTCGCTACATGTACATGTACAAAAATTCCTTTTGGGAGTCATCCACCAAATGAGTATTTGAAAAGCAAAAGAACCAATTTTTTTATTGTTTAAAATAATTATGGCTCTTTTGATGTTGAAAGTCAAATGATACAAATATATTACTTACAAAATCTAGAGATTTAGTATGTAATTTAGGCTTGGATGATGTAACCTTGGACAAGTTTTGATACGTATGGATTAATCCATGTGTTGATGAATCCTTCAAATGATTGTAAGATTTTTAGTACAGTCTCGTGATGAGTCTAAAAACAAAATTACATATTAAGACAAATTGATTTTGCAAACGATTATTTTTAGTCAATTCGCTGAAAATAATACCAATCTCAAAGCCGGAGTGGAGGTATCAGAAGCAATGGACATCACGGTGGATAGTCGAAGGGTCTACCACAATGGCTCTTATGGCGATAATTTTGTGTTGGTAAGGTTTTGTTTTTGAAAATACAGTGTTATTCATTAATCAACAGACGCGTTCAAGGAGGGTGTTCAGAATTCGATTCTCGTTCTAAAAATATATAGCAACATTTTCCTTAATTTTTGACAATATTATCCAACTTATAAAATAACGCATATGCATCAAGCGCTTGGTACAAAATAATGTAATTTAATTATGAATTATTATGGAAAATTGCGTAGTACGTTGGTATTTTTACCTGTCCTAAGCCAATATTAAAGTATGAAGGAGAAATGGACCATAATTGGTATGACCTTGAACTCGAGAAGTACAAGTAGCACTAGAGTGAACACGCGTGTGAATTTTTTTCAGACATTTTTGCTAAGTTTTTTTTTCTAATTTATCACTATGTTACATTTTATATTATTTTAATATATTAATTATTCATGTCACCATAAACTAATATTGATGTGAACGCGTTTGGTGCCAAAGAATAACAATGTATATTTAACTGGTGGCTCGCTTCGAAATAGATTGCATTGTAATGTATAAATCAAGACCTTTCATTTGATAGCATACTCAGCCTTATACTATTTGACCCAGCCTATTTTCGTAACACCCCCTACCGATTTCGTTCATCTTTGAACTGAAGATTGTTTTTTTATCTATACTATTTGTTTTTTTTTATTCCAGTTATCAAATTATTGACAGCTTTTATACACAAACATTAACTTTAAACACCG
This sequence comes from Phoebis sennae, assembly GCA_001586405.1. Classification (NCBI taxonomy): domain Eukaryota; kingdom Metazoa; phylum Arthropoda; class Insecta; order Lepidoptera; family Pieridae; genus Phoebis; species Phoebis sennae. The sequence continues at coordinate 118,541 of LQNK01000636.1, read as the reverse complement.
GGCCTACTCGGCTCTGAGTCCTTGCTTCGCTCGAACAAAAATTTTGACTTTTTTTATGATAGAAATGATCCATTTGAGCATGCGTTTACCTGATGTTAAGTGACTAAGTGTAACCCATGAACATCTACAACAACTTATTTGAATACGATCAAAAAGTGATGTATATTTTTACTTCAACGAACTATCAAAATAAAGGGGACACTCAGGCAGAAAAATGAATATAATAACAGAACGTGTCACCCACAAAAATATTCTTTTACCATAGAGTATTTATTTTATAAAACGTTCTGTTCGAGCGATGCTCAGTTTCATATTTTTCTCGCAGTTTTATGCTTTTGCTCTCAATGGATCCATTTGTCTGATAAATTGAATTTTAAATGACATTCAAGTGAATACTTTTATCATATATTTATGGAAAAGCAAAAATGCAAATTTGATTGAGAGTCTTTTAGCATTTTCCAATATTCTCATACCTTTGGTAACCCTCGTAATATGGCCTTGAAAACTAAAATAAAAAAGTCTGCTACCCTATTAATTTTATGCAGAAATTTTGATATTATAGTAAAGTAGAATGTTCGTTACTTAATCACGCAAATCGCTCTGTTGCATTTGCAGGAAGATTAATTGAACCAACATGTAAGGTCTTTTATATCCGTTTAATCAGATTAAGTGAGACCGACTGCTTGTAGGCAATAAATTATTTAGCAAACAAGTTTTACCTTGTACAGAACATTTCAAAAAGTTAGGAGATTGCATAACATATTCAAGAAGTTTCTAAACCACAATTGCCAATAATTAGCCAATATTTAATGAACATAATCTATACTTAAAATTATAATTTTCGGATTATAATAAGGGATACAACGCGGGTGAAACTGCGGAGCATAGTTAGTTTTTATGTACTCATATTAAAGTAAAAACTATTTAAAACCTGCCTCTATAGTAATAATATTTACTATCCTCGTAGCAGCGGTTACCATAGTAATATACTTCGTGTAATGGAGGTGTTAGGATAAAATATATTACTTTCATCAAACTACATATTCTGTATATTATATCTTTGAGTAGACAGTCTTCACTCGTACTCTTAGCATAATAAAAATATAGTTTTGTCTGAATTTTATTCTCACATTAGTTTATTTGTTTATTTCTTAGAAGATAAGCATAGCGTATTACAGCGGAGCTAAACCTATTTACGTCTAAGACAACAGTTACTGTTTTAACTATACTTTAGAAATTTCATCAAAATCCGTTTAGTAGTTGCAGCGTAATTGCACATCAATATCCCAACATCTAAAAATCCAAACTTTCACATTTATAATATACTAGCAATGTCCCGCGGTTTCACCCGCATGTATCTCCCGTTCCCGTGGGATTTCCGGGATAAAAACTATCCTTTGTTCTTACTCGGATTTCAAACAATCTCTCCTTATTTCCCTTTAATCGTTTGCATTTTTTACTCTACTCTATCTTTAAACCAGCAACCTATTATTGCTAGTGTCCACATACTGAGGTAGTCGCTTAACTTCAAGTGAACTGCATTCTCCATTTCTTGCTATAGCAAATGGTATACCATAAAAAACAATATCTGCATTTTAGAACGAGAAACAGCTGGTTCTTTAAGAATCCTATGACGCTGTTAGTTCTTATGAGCGGCAGTAAGCACATACTATTAGGTGATATACCAGTTCGTTAGTCCAATTTTAATAATGAATTTAGTATTACATAAATATAAAAATGTATATATTATTACATTTTCTTAGCTTTATTGCTTTTACAACCTGCAAAAGAAAATCTTACATAAGTTATTTTACTAAGCATTCATTTAATTATTTTAACACGTAAATGAATCACAAACACGTGTGGAACCGGTTCAGTCAGTGACATTAGAATAAGCCGCGAATTATAAATGGCTGCTCGGAAAATGTGGCGCCTCTTGAATAAATCTTAGACACAAGGGAATGTTTGGACTTTATTAATTATATTGTGCACGATTTCGGAGGTCCTTCTTCAGAGCTGTGTGATGGTTACGCGGTCGCACCCCGCTTCGCACTGCGAAGGGTGCTACTACTAACGGCCGTTTTCAATATTCTATCCCTTGTTTTGCTTACTAAAGTCAGACAAATCTATCTATTTGCACTTACTTTAATTTTAATATCCTAACGACGGATACATTTGCTGTGACTTTTATCTATCATGTAATTAGACATAACAATCTATCCATAATTATTGATACATTTATAGAGTGGACCTATTGTATTATTATTGTATCCCAACGAAGCACGATCTTCACCCATTTGATAACCAGCTGAAAATTGTATTTTAACAAAACGCGTATTTGTAACAAATTTACGCGTATATCTGCTGTTTCCGTGGTATTTCCAAGTAAAAGCTATCCTATCTCCTTTCTCGGGTCTCAAACATTCTCTGTACAAACTTTTATCCAAATCAGTTCAGTAGTTTAAACGCGAAGAAGAGAGACAGACAGAAAGTAACATTAGTATTTATAATATTAAAGTAAGGATAAGAATGTAGTCTCCGTTACCATGGTAACTATTCGTTTAAAGTGAGATTCTGAATATCACGCCTCAGTGAAACCAGAACGGAAGGCTAATAAAGTTTTATATGAGTCATCTTCAATTTCACATAATATTATAATTTTCTTGGTACAAAATTCATTATTATTATAATATTCGAAGTATGCTTTTTTTAGAAGGATGGTCACGATTGACTAGAGAAAAGATTTGTATAAGTAAGCAAAGAAAACTTCAATTTATTTTAATAATAAAGTGAATTTTTGAGATGATAATAATATTTGGATACCAATTATCTATATATATATATATTATATATATATTTATAAAACTCAAAGGTGACTGACTAACTGACTGACATGGTAATCTATCAACGCACAGCCCAAACCACTGGCTGGACCGGGCTGAAATTTCGCATGGAGGTTGATGTTATGACATAGGCATCCGCTAGCATAGGATTTTGATCAAGTCCCACGGGAACGGGGAGAACAGTATGTAATAGTAATAGTAGTATTACATAATACTTTACTATAAAAATAATCAACAAACTAGACATAACAAATTGTTTCGTAAAAATAAATCTGCTACAAAATAATGATGTCATGAACCTACTATTTTTTCGACGAAAAAATATTGGAGTTATTTATGAATTATATCTGTCGCTTATTATTTGTGGCACGTCGTTTTTGCTTTGATAAATACTTTTATTATAATCTAAGCTATTCAGCCGAAGATATTTCGTTATCAAGGTATACAAATATTATAATGCTGAAGATTTTTTTTGCTTGTTTTCAACGCGCTAATCTCAATAACGATCTTATTTGAAAAAATGTTTTTGTGTTAGACCATTAAATGACGAATGCTATAGTCTAGACAACATCGTTATGTTGTATACTATAATATATAGAAAATGTTTTTTGAGTTTTTTGAAGATGCTTTACTGACAGCGAGAAAGAATATAAGCTATACAAATGATTGATATCGCTCAGAGAAAAAAATAGGGAAGCTATGGATATATAAAAGAAAAACACAATTTCAATAAAATTCTATATAATTTTTTCAAAGTAACTACATACTTCCTTGATGCAAAGACATTTCGATTCTTAAAGTAATTAACTTAACTATTTTCTTTCAGTTGTACATATTCGACGAAGGTGTCAGTCTAACCCTTCTAGATAGTTCGATAATCCTCACTCCGTCGACTTACTTCGACGTCATCGTGGATGTATGGGTCATTGACTCGTCAGCCGACGTGAAAGCCCTGTCGTTGCAGAGCAGGAAATGCTTCTTGAATTCTGTGAGTAGATTTAAAGACGTTATAAAAAATATTGTCCTCAAACGACGTGGTAAGCATGGCCTTAATATGATGCTCATGCCATTCATAAGACCGTCAACAGAGGCTAAAGCCGCTGGCCACGCTAATGTGACTAGGAGGAAGGGTAGCGACTAGAAATTGGAACTTGTAAGTTTACATTGAAAAATGTTATTTAAACCACGTACGCCTACAATCTCCTTCGCTAATGGTCGCCGGTCGTGCCAACGTGCCTTCCCACTTGTCTTATGTAATTGTTTTTCCGCCCAACGCAGACGCACGATGCGTGGATGATCGTGGTCACCGGCATAAATAACATAATAAAATTTTTAGCCAATAAAATACATATGTTCGCAGACCGAAAACATAGTTAAGGGATTTAGTATGAAAAAAATGATATGTTTAGAAATTGTTCGTCAGACTGTTTCTTTTGTTATAAAGTTTAAAAGAAGAGGTTAAGATGAAAGTAGAAGTAAATTTTTTCGGTAAATAACTTCATATTTACGTATTAATCATTTGAAAAGTTCCTTATAATACAAACAGTATCAATATAAATCATAGTTAATAGTAATAATTATTAATTCGTCGTTTCATAATTGACAGTACTTTACGAAGTCTCAATTTTGTCCTGATCCAATGAACGCGTCACAACAGAAGTATATCGTTACGTACTAATTCAATTTGTGTATGAATATTCAAAATGCGTAGTCATCAATTAGAATAACAATTAGGCGCCTTGCCACGCATAATTACGTGCTAGTAAATACTTCATGTCCTCGAATTTCTAGAATTTTCAATTTCATTTTCAGTCTGCATTAAATGTGGTTGGCACTTTATTGTCAGTACGAAAAAGAAATCCTGTCAGGAGAAACATTTTCTTATAATAATATAGATATTACTTTCAGGGTAAAAAAACAGGCGACGTAAAACCTAATTGGAAATAAAGATTATTTCAATCTTTTCTTCAAAGAGTGATGCGTAATTCCTTCAAAAATATAACAATGCAGAGTACATTTTCTTTATATTTCTTTTTAGGATGGAATGAGTTCTTCCTCTTATCAGCAATGTGTGACAACGTTTATTATGAAAAAAGTGATAGAGTACTGCCGCTGCCTGCCGTTCGACTATACCAGTAAGTTTTTGAGCAATTTATCTGTGAGTAATTTAATAGAGAATAGCTGGTGAAATTAGTGAGACTCGCCCATTTCATTCACCAGCTATTTTTCAGCTTTTAATCGTTACCGAATTTATTTATGGAACGAATTACTAATGCTCAGTCCCTATAATATAAGTAAAAAAAAATCGGTCATGTTTTTAAATAATAAAAATTCATTATCAGAGTATTTTTTTTTGAAAAATATTGATTGTAACCTATTTAAGAAATAAAATAAAATTTATTAATTATTTTAAGTAAAAAGGTAAAAACTCGTTGAGACTAAATCTACTTTGTACACACAATTATGCAAATAAATGATTTGATTTGGATAATAATGATTAATTACACAAGTTTTACAAGCAATTTCATTAATTTTTTGTAAACTTTATTTACTTGTTTGTTTATTTTAATGCCACTTCCAAAAATTAACCATTAAAGGATTATTATAAGGTTTCTGCGAATTGACGAGCCGTCACGTTAAAGTTTCGTAATAAAGGAAATATTCGAGAACTTCACCAAAATCTATATAGGAATATGAACATTTTTACTTGTTCAGTTATTTTTTAACACATATAAGTGTTTCTAATATGAAGTACTATGAAGTAACCAATAGCACTTTTATTAAAGACAAACACATCTTTTTATTTAAACCCAACCGGTTTCGTACATCATCGTCAGGTAAAATCATTGTTGTAAAAAGTGTTAATATAGTGTAATTGAAAGTATAAAAATGTGTTTGTCTCTAAATAAAAGTAATATGCAATTCCATCAAGAAGTCTCAATACAAAGTATAAAGTATATAACCAATAACACCTCTATGTCAAAATTCGATCAGGCGTTTGAATTGTAGGCGTGCCGTAGCAGACACGCAACATATGTATGTTTCACACATACATGCTAACATATTATGTGTATGTTTGCCTACACTCGAAAAACATTACCCTCTTTGTTGCAGTCGGATAATAAATTTGACGTTTACTGAAGTAAATTGGTTGTTAAGCTTCCCGAAACCGATCAGCCTCCCAAATCCGTGATGTTGGCGGTTCTACTTAATTAAAAGGGGATTTTGTTCCGAGATGAAATTCTTAAAGGAAAATAATTAGAAGAAATAGCTTCGTTTCTGTTCATTTAACTTAATGTTAAAAGAGACTATTTACGAAGTTGCTAATCATTGAACATCTCATCATTGAAGATGTAACGTAACTACTGAAAACTTTAAAAAATATATATCGCAGGGTTTTTTAATCTATCCGTTAAGATTATCAAAAGGCATGTCCGCAACCAACGCAAAAAAAATCTCAAAAAAGTCTATCAGAAAATAACATTTTATTAAAATCTGCCCAGTTGTTTTTGCGTGATTGACGCACATACAAACAGAGAAACAGACAAAGAGAAAAGTGAAGCTTTTCTATTAAAAGGGTTCTATAATACACGTTGCATGGTAAATAATCTTTTAAAAAATTTAATGTACAGAAATAGTCCAGTTACTGTTTTATTAAATGTATAGAAGATGCTTACAAACTAATAAATAGCCTTTAATATTTTCAGCTCGAGAATTGGAATTGAATTACCCCCGTTGCAGCTGGGAGAAGCTTCTGTGTGTTTACCAGAAGTTGGGTTAGTTTGAGTTCATACTTCGATTGTTTACGAGTACTTAAGTGGTTTGATGAAATTGTTTTTTATGGCAGAGCAGGCAAAGGAGCATGTGGGCCACCAGATGGTAATCACCGCTATCCATGAACACCTGAAACACCAGGAGTGTCGCAAGTGCTTTGCCGGCCTTTGATGGACATACTCGTATACGCTCGCCTCTTGAAGGCCCCAATCAAAGATATAACTATCGAATCGAATTTGTTCGGAAATACCGCTTTTGAAAACATTTGATCGTAATTCAATAAATATTGATTGATATTAGATTTGATATTAGTTCTCGGATTATATAGAACGCGAACAAGGTCATGTCCAGCTTTAGTAAATAATATGTTCTGTAAATAATCTATACATATAATAAAGCTAAAGAGGGTCGAAAGTCTGTACATTGGAGATATTCGAAAAAAAATCGTCTGGGGATACTTAAAATTGATCACAGAACACGTTTCAATT
>LQNK01000636.1:97197-110792 GCA_001586405.1 Phoebis sennae | reverse complement strand
GTGCATGCTGAGTTTACCTGTAACTGTTTATGACATTTGCCCATGTTTAATTGTAATACTAAAACATTGTAATTGTTACTATGTACATAAATGTTGGTAAACCAAATAAATAAATAAATATTATCGCGTATTTGGATATTAATAATTTACTGCGCCGTCTATTTTGTTACGGTTAATTAAAATCTGTTTTATAAATGACTAGCCGCAACCCGCGGTTTTACCCGCGTAACTTCTGATCCCGTAGCGACGGTATTAGAAGTAGCCTATGTGTTATTCTGAACTCTTACCTATGTGTAAACCAAGTTTCATCATAATCGGTTCAGTAGCTTTTGCGTGCAAGAGTAACATACATACTAGCTCATAAACTTTCGCATTCATAATATGAGTAGGATATATAATAGTCCTATAATTTATACAAATATAATCTATCTGTATTATTAGGTGTGACGTTTACGATGAGGGGTGAAGTAAAATCACCGTAAACGTCACATTAGCGCCCAACGTGAAGCAGAAACCCACGACCCTGAGATGAAAAGTCATGCTCTACCGACTGAACTAGCCGCGCAAGCTCGAACCTTTGAATCGACTTTAATCGAAGGTTCTAAACAGATTAAATATTGATATTGCATAGACTAAAAATAGTTAAATGATAACGTGTAACATTACAACGTTACATAGTTTTATGTATTTCGAATTAGTACTACAAACTAACAATCGAGTTATGACGCAACCGTATTATTTTTATTGACATTTTACAGCAAAAGTACAAGGCGAAGTGAGGAGCACAGTGTCGACTCACGAATGCTACCAGAAGTGCGACTACGTGGAGTATGAGACCAAAGCCGAGTATATGCGGGAGCAGAGGGGACACGGGTAAGCATATGTTTATTTATTAGCAAACGACTGGCTTCGTATGTACTAGATTATGCATGTATAACACATATACACCTTCCTCTTAAACCATTCTTACCATAAAACACCGCATCGAAATCGGATACATAGGTTTAAAGATGTCAACATAGGGACAGATATCGGAAAGCGACTTTGTTTTATAATATTTAGTGATAGTGACACACCTTCCATTCGAATGTATAAATCAAGACCTTTCATTGGATACCAATTTCGGCTCTATTCATATGAAAATCGCCTGTTTCACAAACATGTTTGCAAACATGTAATCATACGTACATAAAAACATACAAATGCCCGGTCATCTGGACTCTGAGACCTCCATTCGCTCGGTGAAAAATAAAAATGGATAGATAAACACCACAAACATAATTTTATACTGTATAATAACAGTTTGTTTTAATTGAAGAAAACAAAACAAACGAAATCTGTTCAATAAATACAGACTGATAAACCAACGTTAGGTTTTAAGATTAAGGAAAATATACCAGAGCATTTATTGAACTATTTATAGAGCCTGGAAATCGGAGAGTCAAAGGCAGTCTAATGTAATGGATATGGACTTTGAGTCTAGGTTTCAAAACTAAATATCACTGGGGTAGAACTACCTGACGACGAAGTACAAAACTAAAGCTGAAGGGGAAAATATATATTAAAATTCAACTACTTAGATTTGGATTTAATTTGGACTTCGACGTAAAACTATAACCACAGTCTTAAAAATTATACAGTAATTGCACGATTTTTATGTTTCTAAAAAGGTTAAGGGCTGTCACAAATTTTGTACACACTGTGAAGTAAAACATGAAAAAAGAGAGTGTGTATTCATATTTCACATCATAATACCTTTATTTTGTACAAGAAAACAATTAAAATGTAATATATTTTAATACATATCGACGATACTTTTAAAATTTTACACAAACAAATTTTCATCACCCTTAAAAGTCCCACAACATGAACGGATAATGTCGACATATATAGAAGGAAATATGGCCTTTTTTGTACTGTATCTTTTGCCCCATCATGTTGTTAGCATTAAGCTTTGGTGCGAAATAAAGCATTTATTTTTTCATTCATTCATTAATCATTAATTTATTCATTCATTTCAAGGAAACATGGGACGCTGTCTATGTGACAGTTTCAATCATCGACTTTATGTATTCTTTAGACCGTGCTATAACTCAAATTATTAGAAGAGGCCATAAGATCAGAGGATATTATACTCTTAACCTCAATTATCCGTTAAGATAACATGAACAAAATAAATTCTTTATTAACAAGAAAAGCTGAAAAATTTAATTAATTTCGATAATACCAAGATATTATACTGTATTCAAATGTTAGCTGCTTTCGTATTTTTTCTAGAAATTATTAATGTTTAATAAAGAAAATTCTTGAGCGTACATTAAATATAGAATGTTATTTTTGGAATTAATATGTTCAAGAAATACAGTTTATATTATTTTTTTATAAATTGAATCCTCTGATTGCAATATGTTAAAGGCTTACAAAACTTCTAACGTCTATAAATATTTCTTAATGGCTAATAACAGTCTTCGTGTTTAGTTGTTAATGTACTTCACATCGAAACGTAACGTAAGAAATAATATTAGAAGTGTGCGTTTTAGAAGAAACTTCTCACGTACAGCCGAAAACTGGACTCAACTTCTAGCAGTGGTATTCCTAGATACGATATAGGGGCATTTACGAAAGTAACGGGGTCTAGGCTTCCCACAAGGTGGACAGACGACCTGATATAAGTGACAGGGAGCCGCTGGATGCAGGCCGCCGGTGACAGGTCATATTCGAAATCTTCAAGGGAAGCCTATGTCCTAAGGTGGACTCCCTATGGCTGAGACGACGAAGAAAAGAATGTGTCACCTTAAAGGCTGGCAACACATCTACGAAACCCCTGGTGTTGTGGTGGTGGCGTTAATTAAAATGGATCGCCTGCTCGTTTGAATACTTTGGTCTCAGAGTCCAGTTGGTCGAGTGAGTGTATGTTTTTATGTTTGTATTTAAGTATTTACAAATTGTCCGACGATATCTGGATTATGAAAGTAAAAGTTTCTAGTTTGAAATTTAGGCTTTAACACGATTGTATAAAAAGATGTGAAAATTTTTAATTTTACATAAAAATTTTACTTTGATCGCAAAATAAATTGCCCAAACTTGACGAGATGATTTTAAAAATTTCTTTTCAAACTTTTTTGTACGAGTCTGACAAAATTATATTTCGCACGTTATTACACGGACTTATATTAAAAATTATAACGTTACAATTTTAAAAGTTATATTATCTTAAATAATACCATTGTTTTAAATACTTTTGATGTAATTCATAAGTGTATCATGTATGTTTAAGCACGTCTATCTAAAAAACAGATATTCACGAATACTGATGAAATTTAAACACTGTGAAAATAGACATCAAAGCTTCGGTAATTTTATCTTAAAACGTTTCTCTATGTGCCAACGAACTTTAAGGCAGCCAACGAAGGTAAGATTAACATTGTAAGACGCAGTATTTTTCATGAAATATTAAAAGCGAGCAGTCAATAAATATCGCAAACAAAAGGAATCACTCTCCTATTGTATTTATTTGGGAATGTCTAAAATTGATACAAATGGTACGCTACCAGTTTTTTGGATGGCACTCCATCTATCTTTATTTCTGAATCCTAGATCATAGTTAATATTCCAAGTAAGATCAGATTACTCAACACGAATAGCTATATTTTATGCAATAATTGTGTACTATCAATTAATATCCTACTAATATTATAATGTACTTAAGTGTGTTTATTTCTCTTTCACGCAAAAACTACTTAACCGATTATGATGAAACTTGGTATACATATAGATAAGAGCCCAGAATAACATATAGGCATACTTTTATTCTCGGAGTTGCCAAGGTATCAGAAGTTGCACGAGAGAATCTAGCTTTCAGTCCGCGGCTTCGTACGCGTAGACTTCTATCCTATATTTCAAGTTGGATCAACCTGCACCGGTGCGTAAAATTTGGTTACAATCGGTTAAGTAGTCTAGTTCCATCACGGAAAAACACTGTGACACGTAATTTATTATATGTTAAGATATTAAATATTAAATTTCACGTATAAAATGAAGATGATAAATCGTTAACTTCAAACATAGTCACATGAGAATTATATCTCGGAATGACAATTTTTTATCGCTGCCACAAAAAAGTCTCACAGCTTAATACAGAGCAATGAATACTTACTAGTTTTTTTATATTTATTTATTATTATACAATTCCATTATCAAACAATTCTTCGTCGGTACGTCGGTAGCTGCTGTAGTCGTCAGACTGTGCTACAGATACCAGCGCCCTTCCCTCGTTACTGATTAACTTTATTAATTAATTGTATACATTAATATCATAACATTATGAGAGAGAATGAGTGTGTGTGTGCGCGCGCGTGTATGTGTGTGTGTGTGTTTGTGTGTGTGTGTGTGTGTGAGAGAGTGATGGTGTATAAGTGGACCTATGCTGGAATTTGAGTTACAATAACACAGCTTCGGTTTCATTATATGACAATCCTATTTCTTCTTTAAGTACTGGTTTTACTTTATTAATGATTAGCTGATCCACACGGCTTCGCTCCCGTAGCATAATATAATATAGTATCTATTTTCCTGGATCAAATATATCCTATACGGATTCGGAAGAATCCCTCTAAGTAATGGTAAAATAAATTATGAAACCAATCCAGTAGTTTTTGAGTCTATTCAATACAAACATTCAAAAATACAAATGTTTCCTCTTTATAATATTAGTATAGACTATCAAATTTATATCATAGTGTAATATTTCAGAGGTAACAGCGGTCTGAGTCGCGTGGTGCTCCACTATGCTAATAACATATGCATTAAGTACCGGCGCGAGGTTCTCTACACTTGGGATCAAATGCTGGGTGAGACATTTAGTGCTTAGTAATTGCTTGAAAGGGTTCCTTTAATTGTGTCTTGGATGTATTTAGATATTGTAATGATTTTTATATAGTTGGTCGATTTCGTTTTGTTTCATTTCGTGTTGAAGCGTTAATTTTTCAAGTATTTAAGAATTCATTATTTTGTTGTAGATTTGAAATACTTAAATGACTTACTTAAATTCCTTGAAAAAGCGTAAGGCTTGTAAAGTTGTAAAAACTCGCTTTTTACAAGAAAATATTTAATAAAACTAGGTATTATATAAGACGCTTAAAAATTAAACAAATAGTTCTAACTTATGCCAAATTGGTCTATAAAATATTATATTTTAAATTGCAACAAATTTTGCTATAAAGGTAAAACTGAATCAGATTATCATAACTTTAGCTCGCTTTTCCCATATTATTAAAGTGAAAATATGTTCGTAATATCAAAATATGTTTTCAGCGAATTTAGGCGGAATTTTCGGGCTGTGTCTCGGAGGTTCTATTATTAGTATTATGGAGATTATATGGTTCTTCTTGGATTTGATAGCAGCCATCATTTATGATAGGAACACGAGGAAAAAGGTGGGGAATAAGAAACCGGTTATTATGGTGACAGAAAGTTCAAAAAAATCGAAGAAAGAGAAGGATGGTGTGATTAAGTATCCTTTTATGCATTGAGTGTAAATTAATTAAATAAAAATGTTATTTGATTATTTTTTTAATTACATATTAGGTATTAGGATTTGACAATCCTATGTAATACTGTTTGAAAACTTAAAATGATATAAATGTACACAAATAAATAGAACATGTTTAAATCTCGATGATTTTATTACCGACAAACCATTTTACATCTATTTCAATTAGTAATAAACAACTTTTCGCCAAAAAATAGAACCAACTTCCTCACTCTAAAAAAATATCTTTTATTTTACTTTGCAAAGTGCAAAATTAGTTGAAAACAGATTAAGACACCGATTTTGTTTAGATTTCAACAAAAATAGAAATGTTTTACTTCGCATACTATCTCTACTTTACTTATAAAGTATTGTTTGTGAATACGGGTGTGATTATGTATTGATTTTCTTTGATTTATTGACACCATTACTCCAAGCTCATGACGAATCTTTTTATCAACGACATTGGTTTGCAATTGATATTAATAGCCAGGGCTTGAAGGCTGAGTGCGAATCCAATATATCAATCATGTATGACGTGAGGGTTTGTCGAGTGCTCAGAAATAAGTCGAAAAGTTATGAATTCGAAACGTCATGGATTAGTAATAGGAACTAGCCTCCTTTTGCGGCGTTGCTCTCGTATAGAATAAAATTGGTCTAACGATTGGTCGAATATATATATCAATGTATCATAAAAAATATTTTTCTTATTTTTTGTTATTTTTTGTTGTATTTCACATTAAATTTTATCAACCACTTTTATTTTAATAAAAAAATGAATTCAAATTACCTTTGATTTACAAAAATTAATAACAGTAAACATATTATAATATCGATAGGTCTGTTATAAAAAAAGCTGGAAAGCAATATCATATGGAACAGTCTGGTTTCGTTTGCTCCTGAACAAAAATAATACTCTACTTCTGGGCTTATAGAAATTACAACTCTGGTATACTATACAAGTAAAATTCCCTTTAAATAAATAGAAAAAAGAAGAAACTCATGGGTTCGATCCCCACGAGCAGGAAATTATGATGTGATGAACGTTATAATTTTCTGCTGTCTGGGTGTTCATTTATCTATAGTATGTATGTATTTACAAAAAAAGTATGTTTAAGTATGTCTATCAGTTATTTAGTTTCCATAGTACAAGCTTTGCTTAGTTTGTGACTAGATGGCGTTGTGTTAAATGTCCAGGAATATGTATTTATTTTATTTAATGGTCCTCTTAATTCATTCATTTTACAAAATTACAAAATTGAATTACAAAATGTAATTCAATTTGGCAAAAACTTTTATTTAGCCAAATTAAAAGATAAGCCTGCGAAGTATTTGAAGCCAAGCCCGTTTGTTGTGACTGACACATTCATCAAACAATTTCGAATTACTTCTAGCAGCCGTTACAACTTCCTTTGAATTATTTAAATTTAAATTTGACGCAAATTCGTAATCACATTTAATGAGTCTATTTCAGAAATCTATAAAAGAAATATTTTTACAAAATACGTGAAGTAAATCTTTGTAGCACTTTTAAAAAATATGTGAATTCCTTGATAGTATGACATTTGCCAGTAAATTTTTATATGGAGTAGGAGGATGAAATTTAAATACAATTGACTGATAGATTCTATAAATAAGTTAATTAAACATTAAATTTATTTTGTATATTTCTTTAGTTTATCTCTGTAAAATATGTATATGTGTTATAATTGTTGCATATCTTGTAATAAATATTGTTCTTTCTTTCCTTCTTTAAACATTAACTTCACTAATGCTTAGTAGTTTCATATTAATAATGAATACAGAAATGTTTTGGATACTTAAGCACGGACTAACCTTTGTCAATGTGGTTGACCGACTAATGATTTGAGATGTTTATTGGTTGCTGTTCATTTGTTGTATTGAATCTGTTATACTTATAAATGTATTTTCATTCTATAATCATCTTTTAAAACATAATATTAACAATCATCACTACATAGTATAAAACAAAGTCGCTTTTTCTGTCATGTGTCATGTTGTATGTCCCTATGAACGCTCAAATCTTTAAAACTACGCAACGGATTTTGATGCGGTTTTTTTTAATAGATAGAGTAACTCATGAGGAAGGTTTTTATGTATAATATCATCCATTAAACCCGTGCGAAGCCGGGGCGGGTCGCTAGTAGTAAATAAATAATAAATATTCCTGGACATTTAAACACAAGACCATCTAGTCCCAAACTAAGAAAAGCTTGTACTACGGAAAGTAATAGCTGATAACGGATAAACATACTTAAACATACTTTTTTTGTCAATACATACATATTATATAGATATAGAGCAATTCACATCACTATCAAGATTGTTTAATGTTTAACATAATATCGGAAGCTTTTCACGAAGAAAAACGTTACCCAAAGCATCATCGAAACATACAAAGGCCAGCAAAGTCTCCGCGCTCATCAAATTTTCATACATTTTCCGGTTTATGAAACTAACTAGGCACTATGACGTCATCGACTGAGCTATGACGCAACGCCCATATAAATGAGTTCTCTAGAATGCAAATATTCTGTAATGAGAATATCACTGATAGAATTATTATTCAAAAGCTTTACTAATGAAAGTTTATAAAATTTAGGAGATTTTATTAGCAGTTTTGATGTTATCACGTATTTGACTAAAAAATATAACCATTTTATTACTTTCTTAAATGTCTATGAGAAATGCCCGCATATAGATAAAAGCATTCACTATGGAACCATGGTACCTACTTCAAATGGACATATAAGATAGTAGTAAGAGTAAGAAGCGGTGTTGTTTTTTACTAAAAGGCTTTTATTTCTTAATTTTGAGTGACTACATTAGACCACCTTAGTACTTCAATTAGTACTTCATAATATGAAAGCCTATTTTTAGGGTAGAGAAAAATATTATTTACAGGTGTTTTCAACCGAAACTTCTGTATACACGAGCGAGAAAAGACGCATCAACGATTCCCAAAACCTGATATCAACCGGTTAAAAACCGGAGAGAGACTTATTTCTATCTCGATAAGTAAATCTATGACGTATGACGTTATGTGACGTCACGGGAAAATGTACATTTTTATGACTAGTTGTACCGCGCGGCTTTGCTCCCGTAGCTTAATTTTATATAGCCTATTATATGGCCCATATCACATTTCAAATGCAGCTATTTAATGGTGAAAGAATTTTTGAACTCGGTCCGGTAATTTTGGTTGAAAACATTACAAACAAACATAAAATCACAAATGTATAGACTAGTAAACTTAAGTGTAATATAAATATAATATACTAGTTGATACGTGCGGATTCGCTTCCGTAGCATAATGTTACTCGTGGATAATTTAGCTTTCGAATGGTGAAAGAATTTTTTAAATCGGTCCGTAGTTTTTGAGCCTATTCATTACAAACAAAGAAAGTTTTGCTCTTTATAACATTAGTGTAAACTTATCTCACTAAAATTGAGAGTCGTTTAAGAAATATAACTTGGATCGCCCTCTTGTATGTCCAAAAAACGTCCTGAACACTTGCTGAAACTTCATGTTCTTTAAGTTTACATCGTATTAACTAGATGGCGCTTTTCCAAAAATTTCAGTGTGACGTCAAAGCCATCTAGAGTATCATTGGAAAAGTGATTGTAGTTTGGTTCTAGCTGAAATTGTAGAACATTTTCATGTATGAGCTTCAGTACAGATGGTGCTAAAACAAAATTGATAATTATAATATTAGAATGAATTATGAAGTATTCCAAACAAAGGTAAACACAAACTTTGAACAATTTTGCATTTCATAAGACAATTTTTGTTTTGAAGAAATATTATTTGCTTGGAAACTTATAAATATAATTTCCATGATATTGATCTTTTACTACTGAAGAATATATGGAGGATAAAGATTCAAGGCATGCGTCAACTAATTCAACAACAGGACAGCCAATGATTGTAAAATATATACCAAGTAATATTTGTAAAATAAACCAAATATTTTAAAGAGTAACTATCGAGTTTCTTGCCGGTATCTTCTCCATAGAAGCGACATTCCGAACCGGTGGTAACTTAAATAATAATTATCCACAAGTACTTTGTAAAAAGATGACATGAATAAAAATATTTTCTATCCTATTCTATTCTAT
Organism: Phoebis sennae; assembly: GCA_001586405.1. Taxonomy (NCBI): domain Eukaryota; kingdom Metazoa; phylum Arthropoda; class Insecta; order Lepidoptera; family Pieridae; genus Phoebis; species Phoebis sennae. Next base: position 101,122 of record LQNK01000636.1, on the reverse strand, counting down.
TTCTTGTCTCATGATCCTCTATTTGTTTCATTCAGCTCTAAGAATAGACATTCGCAATTCCTATTATGCATATTCCCTTGTTACATGCGGTTTCTAGAGGTAATTCTCAGTCATTGAATCATCTCATTTGTATGTATATGAGCAGCGTGGGCAGGTGTATGCTGTTACATCCTATTAGCCCTACTAATATGATAAATGCGAAAGTTTGTGAGCATGTGTGTATGGTGGTTTGTTACTCTTTCACGCAAAAACTACAGAACCGATTATGATGAAACTTGGTGTACACATAGGTAAGGGTTCAGAATAACATATAGGGGTACTTTTCCCCAAATTTTTTAATCCCAAAAATGCCAAGGGATCAGAAGTTATGCGGGTGAAACTACGGAGCACGGCTAGTACTATATAATGTTTAATAATAAGTATCTACGTTACCTACAAACAATAAAAAGCCCTTAGCCTTGATAAAATGTTTATATTTCCTGTTTAAGTTGTAGGACAAACTAGTTTTTTGACTGCCTGGCGCGATTAACGTTACAACCGAGGTGTCTCTGGTGTGATCTCTGGTGGAAACGTGAAAAAAATATCTCGGCCTGGCATAGAAGACTAATCTTTAACTTGCCTGTAAAGAAGAGCAGTAAAACGGATTTAACTTCGGCTTTACCTTCCGTCTTAATAGGGAAAAACAGGACTTCACTTTTCTTTAATTTAACAGAACTTGATTTTTGTTACTAATAAATACTATATTTTAAAGAAGGGAGTGTGAGTACTTCAATAAAAATATAAGAAAGTGATACTAATTCAAAGTACGCCAAAAGCTCCATGTACAGTCACATAAAAAATCGTAAAAAAGGTATCGTTTGAAATTCAAGTCACGCGTTCAATATACCGATTGGTTCCAGATCGGCGGCCGTTTTTCTTAAACGAACTGATTTAATTATTCAGCGGACGAGTGATGACTCCGTGCTTGAGCGGGGTTTATTGGAGTAATCGGTTGGATATGGGTCATTTGATTTAAACGGGAAATTATGTGCACTTTGATTTATGACTATACCTTAACTAATGTTATAAAGAGGAAAAGGTTGTTTGTTTGTAATGAAAACTACTGGACCAATTTTAAAAATCATTCGAAGGCTACATTATTCACGAGTAACATAGGCTATATATAAAACATTATGCTACGGGAGTGAAGCCGTGTGGACCAGCTAGTACAGGATAAAAGTGAAGATTCATTATTTATAACTTAAAATAAATTAACTTACTTCTGTGAAAAATGTTGTTATGCGTATTTTCAAGTTTTACTTCGCCAACAAACCGCTCAGTGGTTTGGCGATTATGTATATAAGATACCATGTACCTTTTTTTTTGAAAATAAATAAAAAAAAAGGATAGTGAGGTAATTTACAGTTAATCTAAACGGGAAATATTTGTAAATGTCACAAGAAATACAGTATGTAGCGTAAAGAGTGAAATGGTACCTGCGGATAGAGGAAGCTTTGACGGTTCAGAAAAAATGTATTTTATGTAAAAGTTCTGTATGCCTCTAGAACTGTTCTTAGACGAAGTTGTCTAATTTAAGCAGTAATAAATAAGTTATCAATTTTTCATAGATAATATGTTTGTGTAGAAGAAGATGACACATAAAATGGTAGGGGATATATATTTTTTGTACGTTTACGTTGCAGGAGGATGCATAGAACTTTTGACGTATAACTTCGCACCTAATTTCGTTTAGTATGAAAACCTTAGTATTCTAAAATACACCTACAGTCCATACATGTTACTTTACAAAATTGGAACCTAATAAGTTAAAATAGCGTCGAAATTTCAACAAACAGCGAGTGTAAAATCCTCGTTAATGAAGTTACCAGAACATTATCAACATCTACAATCTCTCCAACATCTCCAACTAACTCGAGTTAGCTGCACAACTTCATCCTTCGACATTTATTCTAGCTCAGAGTCTGCCGTACTGTTGTGGTGTTCATACATATTATGAATAGAATTTAACTATACAGAGTTTTATGAAGGGTGAAATTACCTATAGTGAACACAAGTTAAGGAACGGAGAGTGGCAGTCTCTTCAAAGGTGTTGCGATAAAATTTACTGAGTGCTTACATGCATAGGGGAGCAGGTAAAAATTGTAACTGTCAATGATTGAAGATGTACATATTAATCCGAATCAAAGAAGGTCATCCACAACCTACACAGTGAAGGGGAAGAGGCGCGGGTCGAGACATGAGTATGGCGGGTGTATTTCTTTGTATTTATATGAAAGATTTCACATGATGAAGTCACTTGTCGAACTCCTATTATGACCCAGGAATACACGCTTAACAAGCTTAACATTCTATCATGACTATTAACATCCATCCAAAATATTACATTGATTCTTGCTGGTACATTTTAGTCGATCATTTATTACTACGAATGTATTATTTAAAATGGAAATTTCCAAGCGGACATTTCAGACTTAGCATAATCCTCGATGTTACGTCTTTTAGCTTTAGTTTTACATTTCAGCTTATTAAGAGTAGAAGCGAACTAACAACCCGTGAGTAATGAGCAAAGCGAGCCTTGACCCGTTGACACGCTTGCGTAAACTTTACAGTTTTAATTCGTGTATTACAAGACTTAAGAAATTATAAGATTTTTATTTCTTGAAATATTAATATTAAAACTAGAAGGCTAGGTCAATATTAATGTATATAATACAACAGTAACAGGTAGTTTTAGTACATCAAATGCCACCACTGATATTTATTTTCAGAGTCGAGATGTATGTATGTATAACTTTATCCGACAATAACTAGATATGGTTTATCCAATCTTGATTAAATATAATTTAGACAAAAGAAAATTCGTATTCGTAGAAATTGGGGGTTACGAAGATCACAAAAGGGGTCAAATAGGTGGTAGGGTTGGTCCGAAAATATCTGGACAATGTTTTAGCCGGTTATTTAATTCTATCTAATTAATATAACTGATTTATTCAAGTATTTTTATTGAAAAGTGAATTTTGTTTTAATGTAAGTAACGTTTATTCTAAGCTCGTATGCTTATACTTGCTTCAAACACCTTTGCCTAACAGATGTTTATACCTCAAAATTTTCACCAAACAATAAAAACTTAGCTGGCAGGTTTAGTAAATTAAGGAGGTGTAAGTAGAGAAAGTTTTTATTGTTACGGCCCAAGGAATTTGTCACGTCTCCCGCCAGATGCTTACAGTTCCAACTTTGAGTTTACGCGTTGAATTAGTTCCAGTTTATGCAGAATTGTATTGAGTTTTTTAAATGTTTAGGTTTTTAATCCGGATGGCAAACGAGGGGAGCTTATTGAAAATTAGCTTCTGCTATTCGCTCGTTTAAATTCATATCTTATATTGTATTTTAAGAAGCCAATTTGGAAAATAAAAGTTTTGACTTTGTCAATAGCGTATCTGTGTATGAAATTTTACCAAAATCCATCCAGTACTTGCGTCGTTATTGACACAGAGATATCTAAATCTCTAAAGAACCAAACATGCATTACAATGCGAGGTCTAGCTCGGAGTGAGCCACTAGTATAGAGTTGAGAGCTCTTAACAAATACTATAAGCATGTAATATTTTGAATATTCTGAATCAATAACAAAAACAATCGTCTAAGATCAGATTTTTTTGTAGAAAAAAACCTGCTATGAATTTACTTATATGTTGTCTTTCCATTCTCTCCGGTCGTGTTGGTCTGCCATACCATTGGATTGAGAGAGTTAAGGAATAGAAAGTGTATGTATTTGTCCACTATACTATCTTCTGCACACCTCTGTTGAGATTAGCCACATGACCGATATACGCCAGTGACGCTATTAAATATTGAAAAATTTTAAAAAGTTATATTTAATACTATGAATTTGATTAATAACCCAAAGCATATAGTCATACTATTT
>LQNK01000636.1:44600-89014 GCA_001586405.1 Phoebis sennae | reverse complement strand
CTTTAAATATATTTTACACGATTTATTAGATTGCTGTAAACGCTAACTATGTCATACCTATGTTTGTATGTGTCTATGTATATATGTCGTATGGTAACTTCTATGTGGTTTACCCGATACAATTCCTAGATTAGAAGGTGGACGAAATCAGTATGTAGATTTATTTACAAAATTATGAGGTATCTAAAGGGTTAGTTTAATTTGAATGTACTAGAGTGTGATTAAATGAAAGCTTTACTAACAAATAGACGTAATAAACGACTATGGTATCATTACCAATTTAACCATAAATCAAACGCAAAAATCATGTTTGATCAAGGTTTTCACAGTTTTAACAACACAGTGGACACAATGAATACTACTAAAATTGTTTTTTTTATGTAACAGCGGGCAAGTGGAGCAAGCGGATCACCTGATGGAAAGACCGCAGCCCATGAACATCCACAACAGTAAGCTATCGCAGATGCCTTGCCAGCTTGAAGGAAGGGGAGGGGATAAGAGGAGAGGACCAATGAAAGGAACTTGGGAGAGGACTAGAAAAGGACAGGAGAGGAATTGGAAGGGAATACAGGCCTCTGGACACCCGCTCACCGTACGAAACACAGTGCAATACTGCTTCACGCCGGTTTTCTGCTGGGGGGGCGGTAATTACACCGGTGCGAGCTTGGCCCAATCATGCTATCTTCGGCTCCAACTCTTTTGTAGCTGAAGATGTTATACAGTAGAATTAATAATAATAATACCAAAATATTAATTACCTTATCCAAAATTTCTAGCCCTTGTCGTCTAGAGTCGCGTCCTGATTACTGCTCTGACGAACAGTCAACACGGCTTTTTATGCCGGAATGTATCTCAGCATTATGGAGTGCCTTTTGGTGACTTGGAACTTTTTCATATATCTCATACAATTCTTCTTCAAACCCCGTAGCGTATGTGTATAGTTTCCGTATATCTAGTACAGTACGTTTGAATTTTTAACCTACCTTGTTTCGGGCGGTGAATATAGATTCGGTAGAAGTCGTAGATAGGTAGGAGGTGTGGTTGTGTATTGGTATAAATTGGAACGGGCGTCAGACATAATAGTTTTTTAGGACGATTGGTGTGAATAATGCAAGGGTAAACATGCAATTTTAATATTGATTCAAAGAACTATGGTATTATTCTATTAAAGCTTAAACGTTTTAAACCCATTACTTTTAACTCGGTATAGGTTAGTCGTTTTTGGACCGTTTCGAAGATTCTTCATCAGGGGGAGGGCGGCGTTTAGACGATCACATTTTAATAATTGTTGTATATCAACCAAAAAGGGCAAAAATATGGAAGTATATACGACCTATTTTGGCCGACTGACATGTATATTTTGGATAGCTTTCCTTATTTAACTGACTTCCAAAAAAGGACGAGGGTCTCAATTAGACCAAAACGTCTTATTCGTCGTCTAAATCGAGTATTTCGTATCAGTGCGTCTCAACAACAGCATTAGCTCGAATTCCCTTACAAAGAATCCCTAACAAGCCATCAAAGTCCAAGTAGGTCCATGATTTATCACCTCGTACGCCCGTCTATTATTCATCCGTACAATTCGCTCCGTACATAAAACTATTCGGGCGTGTGTTGTAAATTCCGTCACCCGCCAACCACGTAGCGGTAAAATATTCAGACGGCGCAGAGGATAAGACTGTCTTGTACCACCGCGCTGGGGCTGCAACCCAGCGAGAGATCAAATATTCAATAACTTTTTAAAGGATTTTAAACGTTTATTATACATTTAAAATCCTTTAAAAAGTATTTTATTTAATATGGAAAGTACACGCGTTAAAACAAACAAGATTATACTGAGAGGTAAAATATTTGAAACGAAAGAAAAAATAGGTTTAACAGTGGGAGCCGAGGTCAAGCTCGCACCGGTGAAATTACCACCCCCAGCAATATATCGACGTGAGACAGTATTGCCCGAAGGGCTGTATTCCCATCCCATTCCTCTCTACTGTGCTACTCCTCTCCCAATTTCCCATCATAAATTCTCTGCTTATTATAATGTCGTCCATGTTCATGAGCTTCGGCCAGTCATTTAATACCAGGTGAAGCGCATGCTCCGCTTATCTGCTGCAGCATAAAAAATTCAGGGTGCACTTATGGCTGCAGAAAATGATACAGAAAAAAACGGCGTAGAGTATAAGAGTAACTTGTTCTACTGGGGCTGCAACCCAGCGAGATATAGGATATTACACACCTATTTAAATAGATAGGTAGCGAAAGAAAGCAGGCTTGTCAGGTGTCAGTGTGTATGCAATGCATAATTATACACCGTTCACATACACTATTTTATGAGTAACTTCAAACAGCCTGAGCGCTGAGTGTTCTTTTGTAAGACGCGTCTGTTAACAATGTTCCATTGTGGTGAAACTGGGCTCTCAAATCATTGGTGCTCTAAAGCTTTGGTAGTCCTTAAAAACACAGTGAAACAAGTGCCTGCTTTGATTATAAATATATTGGAGTGATTAAAGAGTATGTATACTAAATAACGCGGATTTAAATAAATATATAACTTTGATGAACACCTACGTAGCCATAAGCTACGTCGTAGCTCGTAGAACCGTAGACCTACGAATTTTTAGTCGTATTGCATTCATATCGCGCCTCCATGACTCTGGATGACAGGCTTTATATAAAACAAGTTTTGTCTTATGTTTAACACATAAAATATGAATACATACTTGGAATAATGATGTTTTTCTTATACGACAGCGAAGTACTTAGAATATTTATAAAATATATTCATGCGTATAAAAATATATTTATAAAGTAACATAAAATGTTGTTAGCACAAAAGAAAAATACACTTATTTTACTACTTATAACTCAATCGCATAAATAATATGTTTATACCAGTGGGTGGCAATATATTTTTTAATAATATTATAAAAATTTTAATACGAGGATTCTTAATTTCAACAAAAGTAATTATTATATAGAGCGAAGGATATCTTATATCTACAACACATATTTAGAAACACACTTTTCATTTTTTCCACGTATGTGTTAAAATGTATCTTAATGAATCCTTCAAAAAGGAAGACATTTTTGAAGCCACTTATAAAACTAAAACACACTTTGAACAAACGAAACGAGCAAGCCCACAACAACCTATCACTCCATTTAACACAACAAATACCCTCAAATAATTCGCGAAGGTTTTTCTAAACTCCTTTATTAGACATCACCAAGGGCCCTCGCTCATAAATCAGGAGTCCTCACAAAAACTAACTAAAACTTCTCCACGAGAAAATGATGAAACGACGCCGAGTTTTATTCAGTTAGAGTTGAGATAACGATGTAATTGGTGAACGCGCCATTTTTAACTAAGAAATTGCCGAAGAAAAATGTGTTCTGCGTTCGAGTTTCGAACTGGATAAATTCCTTTTTTAAAATGTTTCAACGGTCGCTTTTCATTCGTTCGGTAATGAAATTATGATGTTTGCGAGATTTAAATCACACTAATTGTTGTTTATGGGTTTTGGGATTGAATTTTCATTGTTTTGGTTCGTTTCGAAATTGACGTTCGAAGTTTTGTTAGCAAAAATATCGTTTATGTATTTTATCATTATGAAGAATTGTCAATTTATTTAAAAGCTCTTGCTTTCGCTAACATTTTTGTTTTTAGAGAAAGACGTTCTAAATTTTTTATGACCTACTAAAACTTACTTCCTTCTACGACTTCCGCTACGTATTATACTATAGTCGTTTTATGAACTACTCTTTCATCAAGTAACATTTAAATCGGGATATTTTTGTTTTTAGCGAAGAACGTTCTAAAATGTTTATGAACTACTAAAACTTACTTCCTTCTACGATTTCCGCTACGTATTATACTATAGTCATTTTATGAACTACTCTTTCATCAAGTAACATTTAAATCGGGATAAATTCATCTATAAAAAATATTCACACCACGTAATATGCAGACCTTCAAACTTCCACTCCTAATTACAACGGCACCCTCGAAAAAAGTTGATCAAGCATAACCGCAAGTTCACAAAATGTGGAATTACCTTCTTTAATATATGGCACGAACGGGAAAGTGTTGATGCAGCCAAATAGGCCGGCCTTGAGTGGCGAAAGAAATTGTTGTGGCGTTTTCAATTTCGACCTTTGGTGTGCTATGATTGTAAAGGAAAATAAATTGCTGTATGTGTAAGTGTTTAACATTTTTTTTTAATTTAAATGCGATATTGATTTTATTTTTAAATATAAATATCTATTATTTCAATTAATTAATCTATCTATTACGGCATCTGCGACACTTTTATGTTACGGTTGTTCATGGGCTGCGGTCGGTCACTTCACATCAGGTGAACCGCAATAACAATATAAAAAAAAAATAAAAACGTACTATATATTCCATCCAAAAAACTTGAAGATTAAGATGCATGCTATATATTATTTTTGAACTGACACTCCAAACGTGTTTGTCAAATTATTAGGAGTTGCTGAAAATCAGCGCTTCAAAGCTTCAGGGCGTTGCAGCACTTGCTGAGTAATGTCCTAGTTTGTGACTGTTACAGTACCGTATAGCACTATACCTTAGTTTGTAATCCTATTATTTATTATATGGTACGGTTTGTAATGGAACAAATATTTTTTTTCCTTTTTTCTTTCTTTCTTTCTATTGTTTGTTACAGGTTGTGTAAAATAGCATAAAATCATACAGATTTACGTTTTAATTTCCTCTTGACCGTGCAAATATTGTACTAATGTAGCGTATTTAGCAGACAATAAAGACGTTAGCCGGAGATATTAATAAAACACATGATTGCAGCATCAGTGCATAATGTCGTAAGGTTATTGGGCGACAGCGCCATCTGCGTCGCCGGCAGCGCCACATTTTACGAGCGGCCCGTGGCGCGAATTGCAACTAACGGCTTCTATTTGTGATGACACACGGGTGGAAAACATGTGCTGTTATGATGCGTATTAAGAGTAGCATAAGATGTTCGGTCACGATCATAATAAAATATAATATGGTTTTAGCATCGTCGTAAGGTGATTGGGCGGCAGCACCATCTGCCTTCCATATTTTTTAATTGCATTTTTTAATTGAACTACCGGCTTCTTTTAGTGCCGACACACGAAAGGAAAACATGCGCTTTGATGATGCGTATTTATAACAGCATAAGATGTTCGGTTACGTTCATAATAAAACACATGATTGCGTCAGCATCTGCGTGCCACATTTTTTAATTGCAACTGACTGGCTTTTATTTGTGCAAACATGCACTTTTAACTTGACGATACTAAAAACCATTAGTGTATAATGTTATAGGGTTATTGACCGAAGAGTGGCCCGAACATAGGCGCACTCTATATTCCCTTACTTCTAATCATAACTCGGGAGAGAGATCAGGCGCAGCACGATAGCAATTTCTGAAAAAAACTATTTATAAATGCATGAAAAAAAATAGATTTGATTTGAACTGCTTGTCTTCAGCACTTGTATTAACACGTACTTACCGCCTACTACCACCCGTGTGTTTAATTAAACTGCCCTTTCTAATCGCGTTCACAACGCCCAGTATAATCTCCCGTGTGTTCCCACTTAACTGCCCATAACAACGCACAATGTAGACGAGAACAAAACGTATCGAGTGCCATTTGAACGCCTTTCCAATCACGTCACGTTCCCCGTATAGACAATCTTATAAAATGCTACAATCGACTTTCAAGAAATGAATTTAAAATCTATGCTTGTGAATTCATACAAATGTTTTCTATTTAAATTTAAACTACAAAAATGTAACAAGGTCTAGATAATTCAAGTATTGAATTAAAGACTTTTTTACAGTATTTTCACTATTTATTAGTAAACTTGATTTAATTGTAACCGGTTTCGAAAATTCATTATCAGGTAGAATTTTCGAAACCGGCTCTAATTAATTTTACTAATAAATAGTGGAAATAATGTAAGAAAGTCTTTAATTCAATACTTAAAATGCATTTCCACCAAGAAGTCACAATACAATCTATTAAGTATAATTCAATATAATATACTTATACTTATTATATCACATATTATTGTTGCATTCAATTTAAAATTAAATGCAATAAATTGATCAAAATGTGTTAAGTTAACGAGTATATAACAAACAATAGGTAGAATCTAAACAAGTATAGGTACAATATTCGATCCTTTCTAAATTAACTCCAATAGTTTATAGTTTAAGATGTAGGAGTGTAACAGATTAATTACATGGATGCCTCAATAATAGCATAATCAAATTGTATGAAATTTAACTCTCATCAAACTTCTATTATCTGTACTTATTCCTCTGAAATAGATACCCTGTTTTAAAATATGCTTTCATGTAAGTATGATATTCATGTATTATATATATACACATTATAATATTGTTATTATTTCGACGACTGTTGCTGTGACGCAGTGGATGTAGCAATGGCCTATTGTGACGGAGGGTATGGGTTCGATCCCCACGAGTAGAAAATTATGAATTGATGAACATTGTAATTCTACTGTGTGGGTGTTAAATTATCTATAGTATGTGTGTATTTATAAAAAGTGTGTTTAAGTATGTGATTTAGTTATCTAATGTCCATACTACAAGCTTTGCTTAGTTTGGGGCTAGATAGCGTAGTGTTAATTGTCTCTGAATATTTATTTATTATTTGTTTATTTATAAGTAATGCGTCGAATTTTAGTTGCACCAGTTCTGTAGTTTTGGAGCCTATTCAATACAAACAAACAAATCTTTCCTCTTCAGAATACTAGTTTGGACACAGATAATATAATACTATACTGTTTAGATAAGTATAGGTTATAGAAGAACGTTTTTTTCGAAATCCAAAGATTTTATTATCGCTCAATACTGTACACGGCATGTCAAGTTTATGTACGTAATATAACAGTATTATTATGCCATAATTCTTAACATTCACTTAATAATTTCATACCACGAAAATTCTTGTGAAATCGTAAAGCCGTTACCAATAAGGGCGGTAAAAGTCAGTAAGGATGTAATCACATTATACGTACAAAGGAGCTTCAGATGAACTAGCGTTAATGAGCTCAGTTTGTAGGCTTCTGCAGGCCCAACTTTGAGCTATTCAATTATGTGTGGAGCGAACGCGCGATATGGTTTCAGTTATAAAGCGATAGATCTAGAATGTTCCAAATATGGATATTAATTCTCCCATCATTTATCTCATTCTGCATATAAATGTATTACGTCTATTATGTTGTGAGACAAATAAAGTCTTATTTTTATTTCATTATAAAGACTAGTTTCCGCCCGCGGAATGGCTCGCGTTAATTTCGGCGTCTGTAGATCAACAAAGGGTATCCTAACACTTAATCTAGCTAATAGCCTATTTGTTTACAAATTTCATGAAAATCCGTTTAGTAGTTTCAGCTAGATTGACACAAACATATGTATATCCAAAATGTCACAAATGTAGGGTCTATCAAATTGTCTGTGAGATATAATCGGTATTTTTATTTAAATAACGTATCGATACCGTTTTGTGTGGCAAATTATAAAGTGAAAATGTCCACCAGTGAAATGACCAATTCTCTATAACACTGGCACATTTAAACTCAGGTAATCACCCTTGAAAATCCCTTTGTTAGAAGGATTAGTAGGATTACTCGGATGCCTCCTGAAATAGTTCATAGAACGAAGATATAACACTAACAAAGTAAGTAGAAAAGAGAGAATAATATCTAGACAAAAAAAATATTAAGTAATTTTACAGGCCATTATAGTTTAAATGCAGAAATAAAGTTTCCAAGATATATACTATGATTAAATTGGAATAAATTTTTGATAGTTGATTTATAAAAGCAATTCCATCTGGAATTAAAAACGAATTTCGGAACGAACAGAACATAATTAATTTTATAAAGTTTCATGTTTGATTATACATTTCATTAAAAAGGACTTTTCTCAACTATATATTATTTTAAGGATATTGATATGTGAAATCAAAAAACCTTCTGCAGGATTCGAATCAAACTGAAAATACGCCGTAAATATCATCAATTCAGTTTCTTACATAATGTATTAAAGAGACTTAAAAATATTTTACGCTGTGTTTTTTACAGTTATAGTATATCTATTTTTTTTATTTCCTCGTTATCCTATCATAATCAGATATTATTTTTGGTTCCATGGATCAGATTCGAAGATTAGCGCGTTTAAAAGCTTACATTATTTATTTTACAATTGATTCATACAATTCTCAGCAAAAATTACAATACAAATCAAAATAAATTTAAATGTTTGCAGATATTGAATAAACTGAGCTTTTTACATAATGTAATGAGACCTGCAGACCTACATTGGGATAAAACCTTGTGCATTATCATTACAAAACATTGATAATTTTTGATAAAGTCTAGATAAGAAACCCCATTCATTCTAGTACATCAGGGTTACTTATTAAGTATAGAGTTTTGGTTACTCAGTAATTAGAATAAACGTGACTCAGAACTTTCTTCCTGCATGACCCGCTAAAGCAACTAAGACTATAGTTAAGTTATTGAAAGAGATCATTATTTCCACTTTGGTGTAGCATATTAAAGTTTAAATTGAACGTACCCGGCCGCGGTGTAAGTCTGCATTAGGGGCACCTAGGGACTGCGAATCGGGTGAGGGCAGAGATGCGCAGAGCGAGTTTTAAAATTTAATGAAAAACTTTAAACTTGGCTCAATTAATTTCATAGGCAGGAATGGGAGTTGGACGTGTTTTGAGGGAAGGGGAGGAAAGTTACAGCAAAGGGTGTAAAACGTGAACAAGACATTTCATAGGAATACATATTTGTATAACAGAAACGTGTGTAGCAGTTAATATAGAAAATAATATAAATAAATATTGAGGGACAAATGTCCCTAGTTTTGGACTAGATGGCGTAGTGTTATTTAACATACTACGCCATCTAGTCCAAAACTAAGCAAAGCTTGTGCTATGGTCAATGTATAACCGAGTACCGATTGCGTCCGTTGCTCGAACGGCTTATTGACGTCACGACCCAACTACCCTTACTTTGCTAATAGTCTTTATGACTAGGTGTGATTTGTTGTTAACTGACTAGTTCTGTAATTGGCCAGTTGTATAGAATCACAGTACATTTCTATTACATTAGACATAATTATATAAAGCCCCTCTATTAGTTTCTTCTTCTTCTTCTTTTCATCAGTAGGCACATTTAAACTTGCTATTACATAATACAAAATACGTTAACATAACCACAGCCCGTGTCTCAAGGGTTCGGAACAAAGTATCGTTGCAGTTGTCTGCATAATTCACTTTATTGCAACCGCAAGATATCCCGTCATAACTCCGCTCCTCCCGGGGGCTAGGCTTAATCTGCGCTGCAAACTGACGGGAAACAGGTTGTTTGGCTAATTATTATGGTCGATAATCCCTTGCCATAGCTTTTTATTAACTGAAAGAAAGAAAGAAAATATTAAGTTACTAAAAAAAGTAGCACCACCCACAAAAATACATAATAATTGTCAAATGGAAATAATTAATTAGATTTGGTAAGACATTAGTAAAAGGGTAGATTATAATCATCATGGTTGCATCTCACCCCATTTACGGAATAGACAGACGTATTCGAAATATTTGTATAGAAAAATATAATTGTGGGTTTTATAACAAATGTCACATCAATATGAATGGAATATTTATATTTTACTCCCCGTTTTAACCTACCACGGGACTTTCACGAATATTTCAAGACTGAAGTTAGTGCAGCCATTCTTGAGTTTAGCAGAAATTTATTTATATTTACATAGAATATATATAGATAGATTTCCTTCTCAGATTCTGCCAATATAAAATGTTGTCGAAAAGACATATAATCTTCACATTCATTCAGTCAACATTAAAATACCTTATGAACGTATTCAAATAACAGACCAAGATAAGCTGTATAGATATTTTTAACGATCCAAGTACACCTCAGCCCATTTTATCGTCCGCATTTCACCTTCAGACGGAAGTATTAAAAAGAATATTACAGCTATAATACCATAGAATTCAGTGAGGCCTCTCGGCGATACAAATAATAAAATAACATGTAACTTCACGATAAGGCCGGGTAGCCGTAAAAAATGAATAATGCTGTGAAATCTTCAACGGAATACACTTTATCTACATAAAAAGGTTTTACAACAGTGCTTATTGAATAAGAGTGCTTGTTTATGAGCATTGGTCAGATGAATTTACGTTATTTTGTGCTTTATGATTTTTATGTTGCAAGCGATGGAATAAGGAGATGATTAACTGGTTTTGGAAGGATTTTTATGCCACGGGAAGGAAGGAGAGGAGCTCACTTAGAGGGTTAGCCGTTGGCATTATAATACACTTTATAGCGGATACACTGATATATTATAAGAGGGAAAGTCGATTATTATCTTGTCTTTTCTTGTTATATTATAAAAAATGGTGAAACAGTCATTGACGCCCTTTTTTTATAAAGTAACATAAACGAAATTATTTATTCCTTTATGAACGACTAGCTGAACTCCGTGATTTCACAAGCGTATATGTATCGTTCCCGTAGGATTTTTGGGATAAAAACTATCCTATATCCTTTCTCCGGTTTCAAAGAATTTCTGTACAAAATCTCATCCAAATCAGTCCAGCAGTTTCGAAGCCTATTCAATACAAACAAATCTTTCCTCTTTATAATATTAGTATAGATAATACAAAATAACACATTGCTGACACTGCCAAACTAGTGCATAGCCCATAAAATTAATGGGGTGATTAACAAAAAATTGAACTTTGTATCGGTGCATTGAGGCCGGATAGTAAACACATCGTTTTTATTTCTCCGGGGAAATCAGCGGAGCGCTGTCTTCGGCGCCTCACAATTTGCGCCGTATTTCACTTTTTAAACTTTTGTTGTAAGACTTTACTCGACTGTGAATATTCCATTCAGTTTGCTTATTCGTGTATTGATCCTGATTGATGAATTGAAGGAAGACTGATTTAATATTAGGGTTATTTATTGTGAACATTGAGTGGGCGTTGGAAATAGGTCTCGGTATATTAAAATTATTTTTTGTCATGGCAGAAAGAAGGGAGGTGCTTGACTTCTTCCAATTGAGGCATTATAATAGGATTTGGAAATATGCCCTTTTGGTGCCACAATTCAGTGGATAAAATGCAGGATAAAAAAAAAACAGTAGCTCGTCCCATACTGGACATCGCATTGTAATGTACCTCGTTTTGCTCGGTCAATTATATAGTTTCTCGGGCACTATGTTAGAATGTATGCTAGCATCTTCAAAGTAAAATATGTCCATATAATTTAATATTGTTCTTATAGGTAACAGCATTGTCGTTTTCGTAGTCGTGAATGGACTTAAGGTCCTTAAGATTAAATACCTACTAGAAGATTCTTCCCTTGCAGTTAGTATAAACATAATATACTGACCATGTTTATTTTATTATTGTACTGTATAATGCAACTGATATAAATATGAGTTGAGCTAATCATAAGTGTTGAAAATGAATGCTTTGAAATAAAATTTTATCTCAGACGTAATATTTCTCTCCACAATCGTTGCATGTTTAAACACAATAAATCCACAGCGTTACTGTTAATTAAAATAAAGCAATAAAAACGACACAGCCGTATAATAAGAATAAAAAATAATTTAAACGTATATTTAAAATCCAGCCTACAGGCACTCGACTCAAGTTGTATGTTAAACGGTAATAAAACTGCAGTAAGGGTTATGCAGATTAAAAATGAAATGTTAAAATTTAATAAATCCTCTTTTGGATTTAATTCGCGGACAAGTTTCAAAGCTAGCGTGGAGCGTTGAACGTCTGTAGGCAGCCATGCGTGGGCAGCGTGATGCCAACGGAAAATGTCCCTTAATTACCACGGCCTAAGGGTCTACTTGGCTTTGCGTGGCAGGGCGAGCATGCACTTCAGTTGTGGATTGTGGTACACGGCATAAGCTTTCGGAGGAATGTCGTATTAACTCTGATATGACACGCTACTCAAATTTCCTTGAATTGGCAGTGGACACCGCGATTGCGACAGTACACTGAGGTAGGAGACAGCGATAGATATTTTACTTTAAGGAGATTGGTTTCTGTCTCCTGTCGTGATTCCGGCGTGAACTGGTGCTTTAAGATGTCACGAAAAAGTTGAGAGAAAGAAGTTGAAGGATTTGAACACATTGCTCAATAGTTGTATCTTGTGGGTTAAATAGTGGCTTGCAAAAACTCTGTGTCGTCCTGATTGTTTGAGTCGAAGATTCCATGATGCGATCTTTAGTTTTATTATTCATTGGTGTACATATACGGCAATTATTAAATCAAACATCTATTTAAAAAGATCTCATATCGATTCCCGTTCAATACCGTAACGTGTGTTAACTTTCATCAAATTTATTTTGGTGATTACAATTTCTACAAAAGATAAAATCAATCGATCATTCTCTAATTAAATTACGTATAGTACATTATGACAGTTACCTGTCAATTAAATGAATGAATATAATGCACACATAAAATATTGCATAAGATACAACAGCAATGATTGTGTTTTTTGCATACGATAAAAATGTAAATATTGCCCTATTTATATTATATCATTTGTTCCAAAATGTGTCAAGTATTTAATAAAAACGCTGTAAGCTCATGCCTTCCTCAAAGGGGTTGTCTTAAGATGCCTCTGAGGAAATTTTAAGCCTGCATTTATGTCAGTTTATTTTTCAAGTGCTAGGTAATTATAACGTTTCTTTTTGCTGCTCTTTCATGGGTAAGATTTGCTTTTATGGCCTTAATATTATTTGTAAAGGGATACTTTATATGAAAATGTTAGTGTATGTGGAAATGTAATATTTTGTGTGTAAGGTTTTAAAAACAGAATACATATTTTTAAATGTAAATTGTCATTATTTTGTAATAAATTGTGGTTTGAGAAATCTATGCGGTTTAATTAAATTACGAAGAAGTATCGAAATAATTATAATACCGCCTACCGTACAATTAAAGTCAATAAAACATAATCAATAATGCTTATAATGTTGTATTACTTATGAAGGTGTATAATGTACTAGAATTAAAACAATAATACACAAAAAAATAATATTTGTTATTTTGAAATGTTTTATTTCTATATTTTTTATATTTGTTTTTTTATAAAATATGAATTTTTTAAAACTCAAACATTGCAAGTAAAAAATGGGTAAAATTGATCGACACCATCCATAAACTACACTATAGAATTATCGCTACTGCTTTTATTTAAAAAAGAGAAAACAATAATAAAGTAACTAATATAAATTTAAAAATGGATACAATATAAAGAAACAAACAAAGAAATGGAAATGAAGGAAACATGTATCCCTTTCTATAATTCGATAATCAAGATATTAGCAGATTGGAAGCATGATTCTGAACCCTTTTCACTAGCACGCATTAGATCCTCAATCCACGATGTAATCCATTGTGAAGCCTATCATTTGCATATTTTACGGTTATAAATCGTTCATCGCTTTTAAAAGAGTCTTCTTGACACATGAAGAAAACACAAACTTTTTATACACCTTTATTCGTTTTACTTTCACATATTATTATGTAACAAAATCTCCTCGTAATTTTCACTAACAATATTTATTTAAAAATTGTTACAATTGTTATGGATACATTAAAAAAATTACCCCATTTTTTGACTAAAATATAATGAGGTCAAAGAAATGTACTTCAACATTACACGGAATGAAATTTATGAAAAAAAAACATTTTTTTTAATACCAAATCTTACTAATATTCAAATATTAAGTATGTATTTGTACAAATATGTCCGTACAACAAAGGTTTTCGAGCTTATTTACACTATACATTTATTCCTATTAAAACCATAGCCCTCTCTACCATTTCGTAAAAAGTACCACAGCCATGTTCTGGCAACGCCAACTGTCTCAAACTGACAAAGGTTAAACAGTCTGTACTGTGGGCTATTGTTCTAGAACAATCGCTGTCTTTGGAAGCCCATAGAACTGAACATTGATTGATTATGGCTGAAATATAATTAGTTTATCATTAAATACAGGATTTTCTTGTAAATATTTAAATTAATATTAAGTTCATTGTTGGAAGATTATATGAAAAATATTGTTTGCTCCTTCTGTTTAAAATATGTTTAATATTTGAGTTTTTGATTATTAATAAAAATAATTAAAATTTTTAATTAAATTTTTGCCACTTTTATTCTTTTCATTCATTTGTTTATTCTCGAGATATTTGAAAAAAAAAAAACTAGGGTACACGATATATGACATCTATACATTTTATTAGTGTGAAAATTTATGTTTTTATTTTTTGATGAGTGATGGAAGGAGGGTTTCTTTGTCAGCACAGCTTTTATTTATTTATTTTGTAGGACTCTCCAACGACCTATTCACTAAAACGCTTCTGACAACAATTTCATCTTACAAACGATTTATGGTGAACTCGTCACTTAAAGAAACGCATAGTACTTGTGGAAATTGGACAAAATTTACAGTAGAAGATTTGTTGACAAATTTCTGGTGTTATGAAAGAGGAAGATCACAAATCCCCTTTACCTTCCCCTGGAAAAGTAACTAATAACTCTAATTCAAATGGTTCAAATAAAACTCCGGCGATCTTAGAACACGTATGTTCTAAAGGATCATCTATCAGAATAAATTTAAAAAGTTATCCGGTGTAGAACGATAACGCGCTCAGGATTCCACTCCATATCTAGGCAATGCTTAAAGAGGTTCATAAATTTTAGAAAACTAAGGCCCGTTCTTACCAACGTTTTCACAATTTTAATATACCATATCTATACTAATATTATAAAGCTGAAGAGTTTGTTTGTTTGAACGCGCTAATCTCAGGAACTACTGGCCCGCTTTGAAAGATTATTTCAGTGTTAGATAGCCCATTTATCGAGGAAGGCTATGGGGTATATATCATCCCGATATTCCCACGGGAGCGAAGCCCTGGGGCGCAGCTAGTAACATCTAAATAAATGAAAATTGTGTATTATAGTTGCTGAAAGCTAGTTCAACAATTTTGTTGCCTTTTTTATATGAGATCGGGCAAACGAGCTGGCTGGTCACCTGGTGGTAAGTAATCAACGCCGCCTATAAGCACCCGCAATGCCAGAATCCTCGTGAGTGTGTTGCCGGCCTCCTTACAGTAATAATACAGTTTTGGTATCTTATATTTTAACACATTTTAACAATTGGTTAATATTTATTTTTTTATTTTCATTTACATGTATTCAGGTGCTAGCAATCCGCCCACATAATCGCAAAAGCCTAACTCAGTAGGCGTGAATGTTATTAAAGACGACAATATTAAACTAGAACTATTAATCAAGACCTTTCACTTGATACCACACACAGGTATATTCGTATTAGACTCGCCTATTTTCTCCCACTTTCTCCGTAACCCCTCTACCAATTTCGCTCATCTCAAACATACGACTCTCTTTCACCTAAACTTTTACCTAAGAAATTTTATCAAGATTTGGTAAACGATACTTCATTATCATCGGACATACATTCGCCCGGGCTTCAATCATGTTCCGACTAAAAAAGACAAGATTTTCATTTCGCTTAAACAACCGAAAAATCGACATCCCACCATGATATATGGCCCAAGACTTTCCCAAGGTTCGAGTACACAACTAACCAAGATTGTCCAGCCGACAATCCGTCAACGTCATGCAGGATAAAACTCCATTTTGTAATATCTCCCAGATTTATGATGCTGGCTATTACCACACACTTAACCGGATTATTTAACGCTTCTGTACCCCGCAATCACTTACAGACCGACCGCTATTTATTTTCTTAAACGGGAAAATATGGCGTGTGATGAACATATAATACAAGCTAGTTTAGATTGCAATTCAAATTGGTATCTGCCTTGATCTTTGCCTATCGCTAAAATAATGTCATATAAGAAGTCCATATTCATATAAATAATATGTTCTGCTAACGTGACGTAAGACGCTCCTTAAGTCACACTACACTTAAGGCCGTTTTCAATAATGTATCAATGATTATGGATAGATTGTAATCTCAGATTAAATAACATTTGATTGTCAAACGTTATAAGTTAAGAATATTGAAAACGGTCGTTGGTGTAGTGCAGAAATCTGGTCGAAAATCAATATCAATTTGCTAAGACTGATGGTAGCTGAGCAAAGATGACAACATGAAATTATAAATTCATCTAACAGTGTAATATCTAATGCATTTAATAATTAGAACAATGAAATTACTATAAATAAATATTACAACAATATTTACGGGCTGATTTAAGAAGAGTCGCCAGTTATTAATGCAGAACGTCTTGAGATACAGTAAATGAACCTGTAATACTATTTTAAGTCTATATTTAACACATATATTAATTTATCAACATTGGAACAAAGGCAAGCTAAGGGATTCTAGTTTAGTACGAGAGCTAACGAGCAATATGTCGAGACCTATACGCAAATTTATTTAGGATCTTCCAAAATGGTTGTTCCATTTATCAGGGGTTAGCATATTTAGCATCAAAAACATCTTGTAAAACTCCCATCTTAATAAATGAAGGAGGCGGGCAAGTGCGAGCAAAACAATAAATCTAATGCTAGCGACACATCGTCATTTCATCTGGCGACGTTGATTGATCGTCAAGTCTTTTACATCCTTCATTTATTATCTGTGTTACTGTTATGGAGTGCTTCAGTTGCAAGAGAGGTTTTAGAGTACGCGTTTTTGGCTAATTGTGGAATTATTGTACCTTGATATAGAGAGTGAGTCAGTTGTAGATTTAATATAATTTTATTGTACTTTATACTACGTATTGATACTTCTTGATGTAATTGCATATTACTTCTATTTGAAGAGAAACACTTTTTTACTTTCAATTCCACTAAATTAACACTTTTTACAATAAGTATTTATTGGTAAATAAATATATTTTTCTTCAAATAAAGGTAATTTAATTGTATTGTAAATATATCATATCACGAGTATAACTCAGGCGGCAAAACGTTGCTTTTACATCAAAAATAAAAACTTTAAAGTTGCCTTATAGAACTAATACTGGAAAGAAAATACAGATGTGGTCTTCGATTTAAAAGACCTCATGTCATTTACAAGGACCAGTTAAAATGAACAATTTTTTTCATAAAAACCTTGAAGTGCACCAAGCCGAAAATTACGACTCATAACCACATGAACTACGTCATGAAAAAAAGGATGGCAACTCATTAAAGGCACCAATATGAGCACTTGGCGCGGATGAAGCGAGTTTGGGGCTTTTTAAAAACCGGTACGGAGTGTATGTACGTGCAGAAGTGCCGGAGTAGACTCCGCTGCATTGTAGTATTTTGTCCGACGGAATAATAATGTAACTTGCGCTAGGGTTATCAGAGTAATGGGATTTTTCTCACCTGTTTTTCTTATTTTTTTCGACAAACTTAAATAGCTCTCAATGATGGTAATCGGTAAGTATGTGAATAAGATTATTGGATGCGTTTATTTTAAGAACAATTTTTTATACGGTTTTCGATAATGCACTTGAGATCTCTTTGACGTCGTCGAGGGCCTTCCCAATAACCATATGATGAAAAAATATTTACACTATAATATATACTATTATAAAGAGGAAAACTTGGTTTATTTTTTGATTGTAATGAATAGACTCAAAACTTCTCAACTCAACTCAACTTCCAGTAGACTCAAAAACTACTGGAATGATTTTAAAAATTCGAAACTTTCACCATTGGAAAGCTGCGTTATCCACGAGTTACATATGTTATCTAAATAACATCATGTTACGGGAGCGCAGTTGCGCGGATCAGCTAGTTATTCATAAAATTATCCCTAAGCAAATTGAAGTCATATAAAACTAGTATAAGATTTATCTTTAAATAAAAAAATATACTAAACTTTTCTTATATTTTTTTCACATAAATAATCAAGTTAAACATTTATCGTTGAACTACACTACATATTATTTTAGGAATCAAAGTAATTTTTAACATACAAATTTATTACCTCGCAATTAAATTGATAAATGGCAACCCTAGCAGCATATGTGGTCCGTCCAACATTTGGACTACTTTCAAAGTTGACGTTGTCGGGTCTGAATGGACCTTTGTTCAAATACGTTTTTGTTGAACTCGCTGCATATCATAATGACATGTATAGCATCATTATTTGGTTTATACATCAGTATAGAGACATTTGTATTGTTTTCTTACGGTTTTCAATAATGTATCAAAGATTATGGATAGATTGTTATCTCAGATTATATGACGTTAGATAGACATAAGTCATAGCAAATGTATCCGTCGTTAGGATATTGAAATCAAAGTAAGTGCATATAGATAGATTTGTCTGACTTTAGTAAGCAAAACAAGGGATAGATAGAATATTGAGAACGGCCGTAAATCATGTCAGTCGAAAAATAAGTCTTCTTCTATCCCTTCTTCTTTTTCTTCTCGAGTCGATGACGTCACAAGACAAGCGTCATTAGCCTCGAATAGATTTATGGTGCAAATGTACATAGGCCACACGAGATAAGATGTTCCATTGTCTGATGAGGAATACCGCAGATACATCATCGTGGTAGAAGGATGGAATTCGCTAATTGCCCAGGGTGCACTGGACGTAATATAATCAATGGAAAACGTTACACGGGGAGGCTCCTTCTGTGCACAAAGAAAAGTTAGTAAACATAGTATCAAAAATTGTGTTATATCTGAGGTTAAACAATAGGTTTATGAGTGTTTTCCATTTCAAGATAAAGTATATCTGTCTTCAAATCAGATCATAATTGATATAGCAAAAGGAAGTGGTAACATAAGCAAATATAAAGAGGATAATAGAAGGATACAGACTCCTTTAAAAATAAATATTAAAAGTTATAACTGCTTAAAATCTTTGTCGTTCAGTTCCTGATATATTTTGATTCTTACCTTAAAAATGTCGTCCATCTTCAAACACATTACTATCCTGTACTAATTTCTACATTTATCAAGCTTATCCAATATTTGCTTTAAAATATATAATTACAGCTTAACAAACACCTCTATTTGCATATCAAAATTATACATTATTTCTATTTGGCGTGTAAATGAAATATGAGTGATCCAGCTAGTGGATAAATCAACATGCTGCGCTAAATTCGTGAAAATTTACGAGTAATGAGAGGTGATAATGTCCGGGAAGTATGGACAGAGAACTGTGGAACCGCTTTAGATAAAAATATATAAAACTTAAGAATTTATTTTTTATTTTTTTTATATAAGACTGACAGTCATTTGGCCCCGATCATGCCTAATGGTAAGCAGTGATGCGGCCTTTAATGAGCATGCCTGCCGAGGAGGAACCTATTCACGCTGGGCTTAAATAGACCCAAATCGTATGTTGAAGGGAAGACGGATGCCGGCAGAGAGTTCCACTCCTCCGCAGTTCGAAGAATATAGTACAAAAGTTCTTGGAATTAGTAGCTCATCATTATTAAAGGCAAATTAAAAGCTGAACTAATCAATATAAGCAAATATACGTTTTAATGGATGATAATACATTTGAATGTATTACTAAATTTCACAATGGTAAGATTGATCCCTACGTTATTTAATAAATAATTTGCACATCTAGTAAAGTTGAACTCCAAGTTTGCACGGAAAAATTCGTGATAAATTCAGCTCAAGTGATATTATGTGTCAACATCTTAAATATATAATCATAATATAATGTATGAAGAAAAGAGAATATCGCCAAAATCTTAAGTAATCGGACTACAGATAATTTATTTATTTTATTTATCTATCATTCCTTACAGCTTAACATACAATATCTATTATATAATTAATAATAAATAATATAAACATGTCATCATATAGTGTTGTATTATCATTCGACATTGGGGCCTTCAAGAGAAGAGCGTATTTGTCCATCAAAGGCCGGCAAAGCACCTGTGATACCCCCGGTGTTCATGGGCGGCGGTGATCACTTAACATCAGACTCACTTGCTCCTTTGCCTGCTCTGCCATAAAAAAAATCACACGAATCCCTCACAGTCAACTCCCTCCCTTTCCTTGCGCCGTCCCGTCTTAGCACTCAGTACTTTCAAGATTAGTTTTTGACTTGTAACTGCTGGCTTAGCACCCCCGTCTCGGATGCAAATGACCCACATCGAGGGTCCTTTACCCTCAGAAATTATAGAAAACTCGCCATCTATGATTACTGATGAGATCTTCACTTTAAGATTTATTCAAATTAGACACTTAAAAATTAATGAATTTGGGTCGGACGCTGAAGGGTAATTTTTAAGTAACTTGAGATTTTATGTAAAAATCGGGAGGTTTTTCTGTACTTTTACATTGGAGTAATCAGATAGATATTTCTATCAAAATTCAAAACGATATGGAATTAAGATAGAATATCATTTACTCAATTTATTCACATATATAGTATGTGTAAACTGAAGCTGTACGCCATTAAATAAGTTTACCACCCATAAGAGACGAGACCCATATGAGACTTAAACGAGAATATTTTAATGTTCTTTATTGGGTCCAAGAAGGAAGATGGTCTGACGATGCAAAAGAAAGAGTAATGGATAGACTTGTTGAACTTTAATACACAAGACGAAGTACAGTATTATATGAAAAACTAGCTTATATCCGTGGTATCGCTCTCGTTAAATTCACGTATATTAAGTAAACATAGTCGTGTCGGTCTTCCGCATCAGATTATGAGCAAAGGAATAGAGAGGGTATCAATGGTCGCGCGTGCACTTGTGCACTATAATATCAGTAGAGATTGGACACAACGGTCGAAGTCAGTCAAGGAAACTATTATAGGTGTCAATTTAGGCAAATCTTCATTGTAAAATCTATAATTAATAGAAACAGTTTTTGCTTCAAAACCTACCATTCCCTGTCAAATCGAAAACCAAGAAATATAGCTCAAAATTTACAAGCTATCCAGCTATTACGTTAGCGAAACTCCGTCAGTAAACTAAACAGGCCATTTTCTCATCTCGCCGCATGTCCAAAATTTACTTGAATAAATTAGCCGAAAGGAAGCGTTGAATTTTAACCCGCTGAGGCGCGTGGCGCGGCCGCCCTGAATTTTAATATTTGATTCATTGTTCTCTATGTTCTATGCTTTTTAGAGGTTAATTGTTCGAGGCGTCCCTGGGTACGGATTGTAGAATAAAAAGGTCTAAGTTACGTGACTGAGGGTTGTATGAAATATATTTTCTTTTGGGTATACTTTCTTGCCGGTATCTACTTCGTACATCAATTTACTTGAAAAATTACCATGGTTGTTTAAAATCATTTCGCTCTTCATTTACATAAAAAATCTACTCAAATGCTTTAAAAAAAGAAAAGTTTTGTATGTCTAAACTGTTACGGGTTGAAACAATCAGATCAATTTAAAAATTATTTCTACTATATTGCAAGTTCTTGAGATTGGTCATGATGATAAATAGCGGCGACATAGCCACTAATATTAACATTCAGTTGAGTTTGAATTTTTTATACAAGTAAAGAGTATGCAAGTAAATGATATTAGAAGCATTTAACAATGAGAATTATCTAACATATTTATATTTATTTCCGCACGGCTTCGGGCCCCTAGCATAACTTAAAATATACCCTATGTTAAAGAATTTTTGAAATCAGTCCAGTGGTTTGGAGCCTATTCAATTCAAAGAAACAAACGAACAAAAAGTCAAATATTTAATCTTTATAATATTAATGTAGATTAGAACAGTCTTGTAAAATGTATTAAATTATGAAGTCTTCATACAAACATAACATTAGACAACCGGGGCTTATCGAAAAGTAAACATACGTTATTGAAAATAATTTCATGTAAGCTTTGTCGGTTTACGCCAGTGATTAATATTTAATTGTAATTATTCCTTATTACTATTCAATTTCTGTTAATTTAGGCATATCAAACGGATAGTATGAAAGCATCGGTGTAAATAGATTTTTGAACGAATAAACCTTTGATTACTGTTTTCAATTTAATGAATATTTTTATTTCGTATTTAACATGATAAAAATGAATAAACTATCTCCCATTTATATTTTTTTGGACTTGTACAAAGAGATATATAAATTTCTGTGAACTATTATGATTATATTGTGTTTTGTTCTAAGAACAGAACATCAAATAGATCTAGTCTCTTGTGATGGAATGGAGGATCCTATACGATATTAATAACTTCAAATGCGTTTTACATAAATAAAACCGATTTAAAGAAAGTCTAGATTTTTTTTAACTCTAGGATTACATGAGATAATCCTTTTCAATTTACGATCTAGTCTATAAGACTAATAAGTGATTTTAATTTAAATTAAATTAATTAATGTAACTAAATTAAGAATGTGTCCATTATCACATTTCTTATCGTCTCTATTACGGGGAAGATACTTTGTTATTATGTTCTTTGTTAACAACGCACTGCTCTATATTTTTTCTATCACTACACTACACTAACTCCAAAGATTTACTTTAATATAGTAATGTAGTCTTTGAACTATATCAGTGTGGTGTAAGTCAAAGTCTAGATAAAATCGACAATTATCATTTAAAACCAATAATTTGACATAGAATATTATAGAGTATTTAGTTTAAACGAAATACACATAACACAGTGGACTCTAAGTACTCAAAATAAACAAAAGCCTACGTGACAGTACCCAAGTCAATGGGTATTAAACCCATAATTTGAATAGTGCGAATTACAACTCCATTTACATCGGTATTACGATTTACATAAGCTATGTTACCAACGAAAGACAACGAAGAGCTTCTATAAAGGATATACATTTGATATAGTAAATTATAAAGCACTAACCATGCCCTGCGAGTTTACCCGCGTTACTTCTGTACCCGTGAGAAATCTGGGATAAAAATTATCCCCTGTGTATTCGAGATCCTTGCCTATATGTGTACAAATTTTCATTTAACTTCGATGGGTAGTTTTTGCAAACAAACAAACAAACATCCTAACAAATTTTCGCATATTTCTTTTTTGTAATAGTAAATAGTAGATTTGTACATGAGAAATGATGAGATAAGGTCCCCCCACATTTTTACACACTTTGTTACATTTATAAGACTTTTAAATGTGATATTACACAATACAGGCTAGCTTAGTGTGGGTACTAATGATACCTAATTTATTAATTGTGTAATCTGAATAAACCTTATGTATGTAAACGTGCAATAGAAATACAAGTGTTTTAGTCGTCACATTAAGGTTTAAGAACTTAAGTATTTCTCCAAGATTATCTTACAATTATTATGAGAAAAACGATACTAATAGATTATGCTATACAATAATTTTCATTGTTCAGAAACACACAGATCTAAATATAAGTCATTTCATTGATGTAACTTACACATAAACGTTATATAAAAGCTTAGTTATTTTATTTCAGTAAGCTATTACAATTCCTCAAACTATTAGTTATTGTTATATTAGAATCTTGCATATTCATCTCATCTCCGAAATCCTTCATTGTGTATCTTTGGCAGAGCTAATGTTTTGACCGAATTCGGACGTGTCGGCGAAATTCTATGCAAATATGCAAAACATGTATATATCCTTCCATAGAATATGTATGCACATGAACAAATATAGTTTAATTATCTTTAGCATGACAAATGCAATTGAAATACACTAAGTGGAATTTTGTAATGCTACTTGAAAAAATGACATTTATATACACAAATAAGGTACAAGTGTAATGCTACCTGAAGGGACTACATTTAATATACACAATCAGAAATATCTCCCTGGGCATTTTCTTAAAAACTAATTGCTTATTAGCCAACACGGCTAGATTGTAATAAAAATGAAGAATTCATTCAAGAGGATTTCATAAAAGAAAAAAAAATAAAACTTGAAGAAAAAGGACGGTGTAGCAATTTTTGAATTTTCGGGAATCTTTGGATCTTTGAAATCTTTCTTAAATTCCATTGCCACACTCGGAAATCTAACCGACTATAATCTTATAAAATTACAACCTTAACATCGATTGGAAGAGAACACTATGTAATCGCCATATTTAAACTACAGTTAGCAGTTGTATCTCATCTATATTAAGACATTTCCGAAATTTTTTGAGTTTTTCCTATGCAAAATCAATGAGTAAAATGTTATATTTAGAGTATTAATTAATAAAAGCCTCATGTATAGTCCCCTTTTGTTACTAGCGATATAAGATTCATCAAAGTCCGTTCAGTATTTTCTGCGGTACATAGCAACAAACGTACATCTATGTGTACTAGCATTTACAATTTCAGTAGGATAAATTACGCGTACAGAATTACCCGGTAATCGCAAATCCTTTGCATCGCTCAATGACAGTCAAATGAAAACTGGCTTACGTGTGGGTTTTGCACGTGACATTACGTTTCATTTAATGTCGTGTCAATGTGTCAGCCATTGTTATTTAATGTCAACTTACAAAAATTACAGTAAATTTATTTGAAAATTAACATTGTAACTGTAATTTCAACTGTGCCCAACTTAAACTATAACTAACTAACTTAAAGTGATTAACCAACATAAAACTAATTAACTAATTGACTAGATTAAAACTTAAGTAACTTAATCTTAAGTATTTTTTTTATGTAAAAAATGAAATTATTGAGAAAAATAAGACTGTATTCTGTAACACTATTCGAAATTTAATTAAAAAAAAAACGGTCGGTTTAATTCAAAAAAAAATATTAACGTCCTTTAAAAATAAAACTATTTCAACAAAAGTCCATTAAGCATCGAAGTGGGCGTCAAACTTATTTCCCCAAAGACGAGTGATTGAATACAATGGCTATACTTAGAATCACTTAATTCCAAAATATTTAAAGAAGGCCGAAATGACAACCTATCTTATATTGTACGCTTAGTTCTAAGATTAATTCTGTATTCATAGGATTTACTTAAATAACAATTATTGGTAAACTAATAAATAAATAAATACAGTTGAATATCAGGCTATGATAAATGAATTAAAAAACCTTTCAGTGTATTATTGCGTAACAAAATTACTTTATCCAAAAATAGAAAGGTTTTTATGACACCTTTCGCTACCTCAACAATAGATTAACGAGTCTTAGGCCCGTATTCAAAGTTGCATCTTGAGCTATGATTCGAGTTTTAAATCGATTTTTGAGTCAAGATTTGATTCTAGAACGTTAATTAATACTCGATCTGATAATCGTTTCTCCAACGATCGAAGATCACCAAATCTACCCTCCGCTATTTATTCCAAAACGTCATTTAAGTCGAGATCTGTCACTGAGTATAGATTTGATCGTTGATTGCGTAAATGTGGTGAATAGGTGTCTTGAGTAACGATCGACATTTTATTATTTAATTGTTCCTTAATTGTTATAGTTTAAAATAAAGATATAAATAGCTATTTAAAAAAACAGTAATTTTACTAAAACATTTGATGATGTGCCGTGTAATAATGTGACGTGAAACATTAAAGACAAAAGTAAGTTTTGATTATCGTTTCCATGATCATTGATCATATCCTGACTCAAGACAAGTTTCTGCGGAACAAAGCTCAAGTTTCATTTTGGAATAAGGTATCGTCTTAAGTGCTGATCGGTAATCAAATCGAATCTCGGTTGAATGTTGATCTGAGCGACAACTCTGAATACGGGCCTTAGCATTCATCCAAAAATAACCTATTTTTATAAAGCTCCCAAAGACGTGGAAATGGGCGTAATTATAAATCTCTTTTTTCCTCAGTGATCGAGTATGTTTGCTATAAATAAAGCTGTACTAAATAGTAGAATCACTAGTTCAAAATTTTAAAATAATCTGTGTTTATGTATTCCCATCTCATGCTCATTCCCTTTTACTCCTCTTCCAACTTTTCATCACTAATCCTCTCCGTATCCTCTCTCCTTCCTTCAAGCCGGCGCGGCATCTGCGATACTAATGTTGTAGATCTTCATGGGCTTCGGTCAGTCACTTAACAACAGGTAAGCTGCGTTACGAGCCTGCTGTAGAAAAAAAGTCACAGAAGAATGTCACAAGAACAAGAAAGAAAGAAAGAAATAGTTTATTAACCATACAAAGAAGTACCAAAGTTTAAACTATTTCTTAATAATAAAACGTCTTAATTATACTATGTATTTATTTTTTTTATAGCAAAAAAAAAATAAAAAATTAAAACCTTTTTAAATAGTTATATATTGGTGAGTGTATGCGCGTATGAGTGTGTAGTGTGCTAACTCACATGACATGACAACATGACTATCATGTACCCAAAAGCCTCTCAACGTCCCAGCAATATCAACAAAACAGCTAGCATCTACGTGATCTAAAAATAAGCTGTTCTTACAAAGCCGGCATTTAACATGGAAATGGTCGTAATTATGAAACTCCGAGTGATTCCATCATCATTCGTCACGTCGGCGACACTCAGGCGATTTCATTAGTGTCATATTTTTCTTACCGAGCAGGTGTGCGCTATCGAAGCTTGAGAAATGAGACGTTTGTTTCATGTTCGTAATTCTGAATGGTTATGTTTTCAATATTTGTTAGGACTCGATTGTATTGGGAGAAAAAAGTATTTGTGTAAATTGTACTACCAGGTGTTGAATTTCTTTTCGATAAATAACTTTTTACCAGACTGCCAAAGAGGAGGGTAATGTTTTTCGAGTGTATGTTTGTTTGTTTTCTTGAATTTGTTAGAAATGTAGTAGTGATATAGGCTATATAAATTTTCAAAATGGCGTTTGTAATTCAAAAAATTTCTTTCCATAGCAATATTGCTACAAAATGTAAAGCAATAAAAACACCATTTCAATAATATACTCAAAAATCTGAAATAAAGTTATTATTATAAAAACATAAACCTACTGCTCAACTTTCTTTTTTAAGTAATTTTTTATAAAATGCATCACTGAAAAAAAATTGTATTCTTTAATTTACGCACAAGCCTTTCCTGCCCGTATACAAACCCTTCATCAAAATTATAATCATCCCATCAATATACAAGCCTTACAACAGTCAGCATGAAAAATGTCCAATCTGTAATATTTCAGGCGAATTCCGAATGCCAATTTGACTAAGCCTCCGTCGCAGGGCCTAAGAACATAATTACTAGCTTATTGTGACAGCCACGACGCGTAATAGCTACAGATGTTTCTGTTTTAATATTTATTCATTTTCGATACAGCTTGGAACGAGAATGGAATTAAATTTATGAAGATCGAAGGTTGCATTTTTAAATAAATAAGCTCTAAATAAAAGTTTATACTTTGTATTGATACTTCTTGATGGAATTGCATGTGACTTTTATTTAAAGAAACATTTTTATACTTTCAATTCCACTATATTAACACTTTTTACAATAATTATATAAACAAAATATAACCGTATTAAAATAAATAATTATTGTAAAAATATAAATATAGTGGAGTTGAAAGAATAAAATGTGTTTTTCTTTAAATAAAAGCTAAACAAATTCATTTGTAATATATTTTCCGTTAAAATATACATACAAAGAGTAATTTACACTATTAAAACTGTGAAATTCCGTTGAGAATCCTTAAAGTAATCGTATTAATGAAATTTATGTTAAAAAATCATACCTTACGAAATTAAATTTTCAATGAAAGTTGATTAAAAGCATGAATTTAAATTTCTTTCATTTTCCAAATTAACGAAACATATTTCACACTGCGTCAGCGTTGCTTAATTTTGAAATTTAATTACTTTACCCATTACTATAAGGTTACAAAAGCGGCGATAAATAATGCGAAGTTTTTAGGTTATCTTTTTAAGAAAGCGCGGGAACGGCGGAGGCAGTAAATTTTATTTTATTGCTTGGATACTTACAAAAACAATTGTCGTTTTTGCACGATAAGAATTTGTTTAGTGCCTTTTTTAATTTTGGCATTCTCATAGACAATTTCTAATAAAATATTCAGAAAAATTACTATAGCAATTTCTGTCTACAGTTAGACATACACAGTAGATCATTTGGTAATATTCCACTAGTTCAACTGGCTAATAAAACAGTTTTCAAAACCACCTAGTATTTTAATTTAAGTTTACTCTTCTGGGTGTCTATAAAAAAAATACTAAATTGAAAAAAGACATCTTTGAAAGCATGACTTTGTTGCATATATAGTAATAATAGCTATAGGTATCCAAAAAATATAAGAAAAACTTGCTTCTAAAAACAAACGCTATAATTCGATGACTCCAGAAGCTATATAAGTTGTATCGATGCCCGAACCGATAAGGCGCCACAAAGAAGCGATGTGAAGCGACGCGCCGGTATTATATTCATACAGACACGGCACTTTGCCGCTAACTATGCGTGGGATAAGCCACGAGAATACCGCGATATTTGCGAAATAAGTAAAGGCAGTAAATGCTTGAATCCGGCTCGAAGGACCACTATTGTTTTGATGCCGATAAGGCGATGTGAAGCAATACGTCGGTTGTATATTCATATATACTGGGCATTTTGCTACTAACTACGCTTCGTTCAGGCAATTCTACTGAAATAGTGAATTTAGAAATATAATAAGAGACAGTATACTATTCAATCCGGCTCGAAGAACTAAAAAGCTTAGACCGATAACGCATAATATATAAGCCTATATAGGTTAACTATTGATTCTTACTTTTAATTTTAATTTATTTTTAGTATATACTCACTGAATGACCCTACCTGAAATAATAATTGATGCATTTTTCATTAAACTTATCAAATGGAGAAAACAGGCTACTGGGTAGCAAAAGGGCATAATTCTCATATTTATATTGCGAAACAAACCAACAATTGCTAACACAAAAAAAATATTTCCTTTAACTCGGACCAAACTAAACTGAGCTCTTTGCTCTGAAACCGTTTTAACATAAATGTATGATAAGAATGCGACTCTCTAATATAGGAAATCAAGTTAAATATATTGGATAAAACTCCATTCTGTACACAAACACTAAAGACTTTTGAACTGCCCTCGCTCCTGAACTACTAAGCGTTTCTGTTATGGAATTTTAACACTTGAAAATGTTTTAACGTCTTAATTCGGAGAAAATGTTTTCTTAGTTAAGTTTGCTAGTGATTTCAGCTACTTAAAAGTCTTATGTGTTGCGTATTGGTATACGAGTATATCAAGAATATGGAAAAGCGACAATTTAATTAGTGCAAAATTTTAACGATCAATGTAAGTGGAACAATAAATAAGAGAAGTCATAAATTGGCCAAAAATGGTTTGTAAGGAAATTTACATTATTTTTAAATAATTCCTTTTGACGAATTTTAACCGCGGCTTATTAAACACTATTACTTAACCCCGGCTTTTCCACATTTTACAAAAATAAAATGCTAAAAAATTATTTTTTTCTTCAGTGTAGGGATCTTAAATGTTTGTTCGGGTAGTAGCGGGTAGTAAAAGGCTTGGTTGCCTCATTTTATATATCCTCGGTACATGTTATTATTTATTTTCAATTAATTACGACTTTAGATCATTATGATATGGAGACTGAGATGGTGAGTTATACGCGTACGTGACTTATACGTACACGTCAACAATTCAACAAATATGTGGACGCACATTATGTCGCTACAAAAAGGTTACATTTCGGTGTTACAATAAGAACATCATCTTATTCTTCAGAAATATTTTAATAAATGTAATATGAAATTTGTAGTTAACTTTTATAACGTAATTTACAGACATGTAGTTAGTTACCTTGTACAGAATTGAAACATATTGGTCACAAAATGTTTTTCTACAAGTATCAATTCTAGAACGTGCACTAGCTTTATTAGAGAAAATTTAATATTCGACCTACAAATTGCTTATTACCTATAGCTTAGCAGCCAAAAGCAATCTAATAAATTGGCAAACCTAGAACTAATAGAGCTCCGAACACGAGAATACTCGGGAGGCCTCACTTGTCAAATCAGAGAAACAACATCAAATAAACTCATAATAAGATTTTGTCTGTCAAAGTTCATGCGGTGTCGTATTAACTAATGTATGAAACCATTTCATTATTCGTACGTAAAAGTTATATTGTTAGTGCAAAGTTTATTAAACAATGCATTTGTTTAGCCTATTATAATGTTTTTAGGTTTAAAAAAATATTACTTACTAAACTTTTTTGGATGTTTTTAACAGATACGAACTATCTGTATGGTTAAATATAATTGTTGTGTTTACTATTCTGTTCACAATTTCTTCATATTTTCTCACCAATTTATTTATATTTCTAAATTTAAAGGTTTGGATGAATTTTATGTGGGATATAATAAGTAGATTTCGTAATATTTATTTATTAAAATTCTATTGTTATATGTGTGTCCATATTTTATCAAAGTCTTGGTAACTTTTGAATCAATCAGAGACCACTAAATTTTATGACAGAACAAGCGGACGTTAGAAGCACTGAATGTTTTTTTATGGCATATTAAGGATATTTTATAGCTATGGAGCTTGTGGATCCATTTGCTAAGTGATCACCACCGTTTTAGCGTCCTTACTTGCTAAGTATCCACAGTGCGTTCGTCCGATGCATTCATCCGATACTTACGATATTATACACATTGGATGCAATATTTGTATAGACAATGTGATCTGTTGTAGACAAGTGGTCGTTTTTAGTCATTTTCTGTACAGAGAATATTACGCATGATATGCGTACGATACCGGCCTGTGGACGTCCAGCTTAACACATTCGTTGCGTTAGGAGATCTAAAGATTTCCTGCAGGACTTTCGTACTGTGCGGCGACTAAAAGAGAGATTTTCCACTTAGCTAGCTTAGCTTAACTTATTCTTATATCATAACTGCGTGCGAACCTAGTAAAATATAGAGGCTATCTTTAGCGTATAAAAATTCTTAATAAATATAATTAATTTTAAAGATATAAATGATTTTCAACATTGTATTTTTAGAGACTCATTAGGTCTCTAATAGATAAACGGATAGGATAGTTTAGAGATGTTTTAGGTCTCCATAGCACCAGCTGAAAGTCCTTGGAAAATGATGTCGCAACAAACGTGTTAATGCATTGATGGAGACTCACCACACGTGAAATATTTCTAAAGTCAACCTGAAAAACTTAGAAGATTTATCTATTCGATATTATTTGAAAACCTAGTCGTATCGTTTTTATGTGTGACGTCACTCGACTGATAGTGCAAATGCAACGGGACTGAGCTCAGGTAAATGGGTTAATTTTCTGGAACATCTGTCTATTGAGACGTATATTAGAATTATGTGGAAGTTTGTAATGTGATTATGCAGCTGGGTATCATAAACGATTAAGTTATAAATTAGATTATTATAGGAAAGTTTAATTGTAGGACACATTTCTTCATTAATCATTTATTTAATTATGAAGTTTTATGATATCAGTCTATATTTAACATGCTTCAAATCAGAAAGTAGGATCTCACAAAAAAATCCTTATTATTTCCATTTTTAGTGATGTATTAACCCTCCACATCGGATAGTCCCAAATCAGTCTCAGTCTGAGAGTTTAATGGGTATAAAAATAACTAAAACCGCTGGGCTAATTCTGTTGATTTTCGAAGAGTTCCCTGGAATATCTTCCACATAAATGATCAGACTTGAACCAAATTTATATATGACTAAACCCAAACTCTACTCTTTAGAATGCAAAAAGAATTTTCCAAATAGGTCCATAAATGCCGGAGATATGCCATAACATACAAAAAAAACGTCGTATTTAGTAACTCCTCCTTTCTTTAAAGTCAGTTAAAAACAAATTAATCCGTAATTATATAAACCTCTTTTCACCGCCATGAAAGCACAAAATAGAATTTCAAACAGCTATTGTTTTTGTCATTGAAGCTATGATTAAACTGTGCTGAGGTGTCTTAAGTTTTCTCATTACACTTACCAACTTTCGCCAAAATAGATTACCGTGTGGCGTATAAACTATGACGTGGTCCCGGGAGGGATTACTCCACAAAATATATTATATACCTTTGAAAGTATTTGTAATATAAGAAATATCAGCATCATCATTAGTCGATGATTTTTTTTTAATCTTTTTTTAGAGCTTCGCAACGTGATAATTTCGCTCGAATACAAGCCAAAGTAACAATTACAAAATGTAATTTATAAAACTTAATAATAAATTAAATAACGGCTTATTAGCTACGTTCAAATAGTAGGAGCCTGTACAGTGCCCTAGCCGCCGTAGAAGACAAACCAGCTAAGATACTGTTGCTATTTCAATGATAAAAGAATTTAGAAAGGGATCCAGTAGTTTTGGAATTTATGCATATTATTAACCGACTTTCAAAAAAAGGAGGAGGTTATCAATTCGACCGTATTTTTTATGTATGTTACCGCATATCTCCGGCGTTTATGGTGCGATTTAGAAAATTCTTTTTGCATTCGAAAGAGTAGAGTTCCAGTGTGGTCCCATAGAAATTTGTTTCAAATCTGATCATCTATGTGGAAGATATTCCAGGGAACTCTTCGAAAATCAACGGAATAAGCTTTGCGGTTATGATTTAATGATGTGACTAGATGATGGGTAATCACATCATCTAGTCACAATTCAGTTGATATATACATCATTTTTTTCTAATAACGTTTTTTTCATTCACAGGACGCTAAAAAGGCAAAAATTTTTATTTATTTATATAATGCAATATTTTAAGTGTACAATAGACAATACAAGCAAACTGACAATAAAATATCTCCCCTTCAATATTTATTTTCTGAAATGTCCCATTTGTATGCCTTAAAAACATTCGTATTCATGAGAACGTAGAATGCATTATTATTTTACGGTTTAAAGTGAGACGTGACCTTTGATCTTTTATTTTTGTGGTATGAAATCTTTAAATTTTCAGCTGTTTTATGTATGCTGTTTAAATTATTAAGCAAAAATAATATTTATCGTACGTAAGCTTACATTTCGGAGTATAATAGGAGACAACAGACAAGTTTTCAGCTTGCTTCAAACACCTCCAGTGAAAGAATTTTTAATATCGGCCCAGTAGTTTTTGAGTGTATTTAATACTACCAAACAAACAAACAAAGTTTGCCTCTATAATATTAGTGTAGATTAAATAAATAAATGTCATGCAATGTCATCAAAATGTGTTTCATTCCATACAGATCTGTAGACGCTTGCCTTTAATATGTAGTTTTTTTTCACTTGATAGAAACTGATTACTATGAAAAGTACCATGTTGAATCCGAATCGGTGGTAAATAAAAAATAAAATATGTATGTGACGTTCCAAAAAAGCCTTCGAAAAAGCCAATTTGGAAAAATAAACATAAAAGTTCGTCATATTTGTTGTATAAAATTCGTTTCTAAATCATACTTTTTGAGAATAAGTATATCTTGCTAGCAATCTGATCAACACGACATAAGCAAAATCTCTTTTTTATCTAAAATTTAGTCGAAAATTACTTATACATATTTTTAAAGATATTCTCTAACGATCGGTCATTTACAAACTTAGCCCACAATTATACACGATTATAATTTCGCCGACGCAGAATTCCGAAATAAAATTTACATATGATTATTTCATTGTAGGCTGGAAATTAGAATGTTATATTATGTCCGTTACATGACCCATCTAATTAGTCCGTAGGTTCGGCTTAGTATTTGTTTTTATCACTGTGATTTAGTAACAGTTATCATTGTTACTGATACAGTAACAGTAGCAGTCACTGGTCGTGAAACATTTAATTAATATATCTGACCAACATTATAGGGGCAGTATTTATACTTTGCAAAAATTCTATCTACAATGTAATATGGGATTGGATTTTTGTCGAACGATTGATACTAATGTGAATATAACTATAAAGTTTAGTATAAATTAATAAACTATTATCTTAAAAGGTGAAGACATGAATACAAAGTGAGTTATTGTACTTCCCTAATAACAGAATTTCAGAACAGTATAAAACAGTTTGAAATAAAAGAAGTCAAAGTCCATGTCAAAAGTATTTATTTGCTTACAAAAATGATCATTATAACCACATATTGGAAGAATTCATCTTAAGCCATGAATGATATGCAAATAAGAAATAACAGTGACAAAGAGACGAGTAATCACAGTGATTTAACAGCTAAGTTGTTCCCAGCTCTAATAGTAAGTGCTCGAAATATAACGAGATAGAATAATTATGAAAGGGCTGAAAAGTGAATTGGTGAGGGAAAATTGTTGAAGTGAACATTCATTTGAGTTTGTTCGTTAAGATGTGAAGTAGTGTGAAGGCATAAAAGAAAATTCTTTTCAAATTTGCTGCTTCATTCGTTAATTGTATGTTTCTATTGTATGATTATTTTCTTCGGGTGGAGGCAAGGTTACGTGCATCCACTATCGGTACCTAGAATAGTGGTCCCAATATGACCTTTGTTTTGCTGAATCGAGCATCGGGTATCTATCGTGGTGGTCCGAGTATGACCTTTGTTTTAAGCTTTGTGTAGGAGTCTAAACCTTTTGTTACAAGGCGCTCAAAAAATTGTGGGTGCAGATAACCCTATGCTATGCCGAATGCAGTTATGTGTTAAGTGATCACCACCGCTCAAAAACATTGTTATTCGTTTTAAAGAGAGTAAACAAAGAAGAATGCAGATCATATATTAAGCGAGCGAGAGATATATTAGCGAGACATACAATGGAA
Source organism: Phoebis sennae (assembly GCA_001586405.1). Taxonomy (NCBI): domain Eukaryota; kingdom Metazoa; phylum Arthropoda; class Insecta; order Lepidoptera; family Pieridae; genus Phoebis; species Phoebis sennae. The sequence goes on along the minus strand of LQNK01000636.1, from coordinate 54,280 downwards.
AATACTGATCACTCTATATTATAAGTATGTACTCAACATATGATCAAAAACATTGTTTATACCTGACATCGGCATTTTGTAATCTTTAAGAGAACGTAGATATATATACATATATCTTTACTAATATTACAAAAAGGAAAGATTTGTTTGTTTGCTTGCTATTGAATATGCTCCGAAACTACAGAACAGATTTGGATGAAATCTTGTACAAATATTCTTTGAAACCCAGGAATTACATGGGATAGTTTTATCCTGAAAATCTTACGGGAACGGGATATATACACGGAGCACAGCTAGTTAGGGATAAAAACAGTTACAATACATATTTGTACAGTATTAGAAATATCAGTCTTACAATTGGATAACCATCAGTATTATCCACATATTAATGCTAAGATTTGAAATTTGTATGGATTAATGGACTAATTAGGAAGGAATATTAAAAATGCAACTTACAGCATTACAATAATACGTAGTTGAGGACTATGTAACTAGATTAAATGCTAAAGCGTTGAAACGAGATAATTGATTAATCGTCTCATAGATTCTATGATTACGTCCACCTAGTCTAAAATTATGCACTCCTTTATCCACGTTACTATTACGCAAAATGTAATTGAACTTATATCATTTACATTCGCATTACAAATTTAAAATATGAAAGTAATAACTTAAAAATTGAAAATACTTAATAGCAAAATGCATTTATATTAAATAGCCTCCAATTCGATTTTAAACTTCAGCCAAAATAATATCCCGTTCGAAATAAAACATTAATTAATTCACACAATTTTCCCCACTTTTATTACGAGGCTAAATAAAAATACATACCTTATGTTTGCTAGACCCTATTTAGTGCATTAAGCTTTTAACACATGCCTAATTCAACACGTGCGCCGGATACGGGCAACCCTTTCATGTTTCTACACCGAAATTTGAACCTAATCACCTTACGTTAAGATTGCTTTTTGAATACATCGAATTCCAAGATGGGATCATTCGAAAGTTTTTAAGTGTGAAAGCCAAAGTGTCGGTACAAACGCGAAGTTAGGTTGTCTCATCTATTATTGAGGGGATTGCGAAAGGGGTTTGTGTAAAATATACTCGGAAAATTCAGCCAAATTTCCTTGCATTTTAACCCGACACGTGGAAACAAAGTGTAAAAAACGCGCCGTTGTTAAAATTCTTTTTAGAGTTTTAGGTGCTTAATTTATGTATCCGTTCGGATTTTGGATATTTTATTTTAATTCGGTTGCAAAAGAACTTTCAATAGTATTAATTTAATTGGCATTATTTTAACAGTTAAACTATTAGTAGCTATAATACTAAGAATTAAAGAAACAAATAATTTCATATTAAATGTGGACACAGATAATGTTACTTATATACGTATCCAATTAAGGAAACAAATAACTTAAAGACACAATATTAGAGAGAAAATATTATGTTATAATATTTGTGCATCACCAAATAGAGAGAATTGTCCTCACAAAACACATTGCGCCCACATTCGGACACTAACAAGCATCTCATCAAAATAATATTCGCGAAAGAAATTAAAATTCGTCTCGTTCCCTTTGTTTTCATTTCGCAAACTCATTCCGCATTCATAGTGCGCTCCGGTAATACACAAATATTCCCTAACTACACCAATTAGCGTTGAGAGCCAACAATTTGCTGAGCTAGCAATATTTCATATTTAAAACAAGCGGGAACGTTTAAATTTTTCGGCGGTTTTAAGAACTGTGTCGCAATAATGTCGTTATACAGATATGCGTTTGTGAGAAGAGATAAGAGTGCGGGACAGAAAGAGAAGCATGATATTGCGTTTTGTATGCACTCTGTACAAGCTAAATGATATCTTAATGCATAATACAGAAAGGTGCTTTTAATTTAAATCTTTGTTATTATAACAATCGGTATGTGGTATAGAAATTTTTAAAATTAAGTCGTTTTTCGATATTTATATAAAGAGTACTTCTAAAATTTATCTGAAATAAGGATTTTTTTAAAGACGGATTTTAATGGATGACGATTATGTCATCTTGTTTACTATAATTCTAAATTGCTAATTGTAAAAGAAACAAAAGCATTTCATCCATATTTTAAAATCATGCGACAAACCACGACCATATCACTACATATTACGTGGTATGCCTCAAATGCCTCAAATGGTATTTTTATTAGATAGAACAGGCATTTGTGATTAAATTTAAAAAAAAGTACATGAAAATATCTTCATTTTTAAAAGTTATGAGCAAAATCATAGACGCGGTAGAAAATTTTGAAAAAAAACACCAAAATATTCATAATTTTTACAGTATTGCCAACCCTGACATAAAAAGTACATTTTCTTAAAGCTGAACATCAGGCCTAACCACAGTTTACGGATTATCCACTATTTACGACAGACCCTGTATTCTACGCAATAATTAATATTTTACTCAATTTAATTTCCAACATCAAAATATCTTTTAAAGTAGATACATTACATCAACCTTAATTAAGCCATTAAATATTACCGCGACGCAATAAACACCAAAGATAATTTTACTGTCCTCATCTTGAAGTCAATTTAAAGATTCATAACGCCACATAAAGATAAGATATAAAGCCTAGCGGAGAAGCCATAAACATAAAACGTAACAATGAATTTGTTATATATTTATATTTACAGGGAGTATTTGTCAGTGGTTGACAAATGGGCGCAGGTGTTTCGAGAACATTCCAATCGAGAAATGGAAATTACGTACGTTTTCATGTCTAATTCTGCTCATTACAGAATCGGAAAAACATTTTTGTGCTGATGTATGCAATGGAGGAGGTTTATTCTGTTTGGGAATAAATGCTATTTTCGCATGCAGATGTTTGCTTTTGATTGACTCTGGAGTTCGGTGAAGTTTAGGTGTTTGGTTTCGGTTACGGACGGAATTAAAAATCTATTTCGCTTTCGGGGTAACGTTTGTTTGGTTGCAGCGTTATTGGCAAGTCGAGTTTCGTTGCGGAAAATCTGCTGATTTCGTCACCGTGACCGCTAAAGTGTTTTATTTGTGATCGTGACGAGTTGTGCTTTTATTTTTGCTATTATTGTTTAGCTTATTGATGCTATTAACTACTAAGCTTAATAAAATATTAATGTTAATTAAATAAATATTGAAGGACATTTAGCACTACGCCCTCTAGTCCAAATAACCAAAGCTTGTACTATGAAGCCTAGATGACTGATAGACATACTTCAACATACTTTTTTGTAAATATATACATATTATTGATAAATTAACACCCCCATAGTAGAAAATGAAAATGTTCATCACATAATAACTATCTACTCATATGAATCGAACCACACCCTCCTTAAATAGACCGTTGCCATACCCACTGCGCTATTTAAATTTAAACCGCATTAGAAGGCACAATCATATCTTACATAACAAATTTAAGCATTAGAAAACACAATCATATCTTCAATACATAGCAGCAATTGTAAGTTCTAGCTATCTCAACAACGTATGTACGTACATATCTGCTCCGGTTACGGGTAAACTCTAACTGATCACTTGGAAAGTTGTTAGATAGATCGCTTCTGTAGATGGCTACACTATTGAACAGTTGTTTTTTAAATGTCTGCGTCCAGTCGACTTTGGACTTGGCTTTTATGGGGTTAGTTTTGTCATAGATTTCTTCAAGAATTGTTTGAGACTTGATATGAATTAAAGTAGATTTTATGAATAAATTTATTATTTTAATAGGTAAAGTTGCATCAAGCTACGTACAGCAGGAGTGGTTCAGTGGTTAGCGCACTAGGCGCTTCAATCGAGGCGGTTTTGAGTTGATCCTCTGTTTTTCACGTGAAAAAAAACGTCTTAGTCTGGCAGGGTATATAAGGCTGATTACCTTCTTGTCTCTAGATAAAAATTGATCAGTAACCGATTTCACTTAGCTGAACACAAACGGTGACAGCTGATGGAGATAATGATCTTGAACGAACGCTACGAAAATCATATAATTCTATATCCTACTAATATTATAAATGCGAAAATATGTGTAGGTGTATGCATGTGTCTGCTCATGGTCTTTCATGCCAAAACTACTGAACCGATTGTAATGAAACTTGGTATTCATATACGTCAAAATAACATATAGGCTACTTATAATGCAATACGAAAGTAAATCCCACAGAAATGGAGGTCGGAGGATATACGCGGGTGACACCGCCGGGCATAGTTAGTATATATATTTTATTGCTATTGTTCAATAAAAATTGAGAACATTCATTTTCAAACTCAAATTAATATCTTCCGGCACCAATTCCTTACCTCAAACTCGTTGGAACACTTTTGACTACTTCCTACTAGTTATTTCACGCTCGCATATCGCCGATAAATCTGTAGCCGAAGCTGGCGGGGTATAATAGACTTCCTAACATGTTGATAGTAATTCTGTTTCGTATAAAAATATGGCTGCCGCTGTCCTATCTATAATTTTGACCCAGTTTCACCTCTAGTGCAATATCTTCTGAATTTTGTAAAACGTTAGTGGTTTTATCTCTTATGCGCGTCTGGAATATATTGTTATAATGTTCTGCACTTTTATTGGTTGTAAGCTTCTGTTATAGGGTTTACATATTGAAATGCTTGTTCAATGCGTCTGTTCTTTGTTCTGTTTTCCTGTGTGCATATTGATGGATTTTTAGATTTTTGGTTAAAAATAAATGTTTAATTATACTACAAAGTAATTTGCAAGTTATATAGAGTGGAATTTGGTAATGCCACCTGGAGGGGATGTATTCTTAATACTGGAAATAAAAAAATACTCAAAGAAAATATTCCATTATTTTTGCTAGGAAAGAAAACTGTATTCAAAGTTTTATATTTTGAATTTTCTTAGATGTAACATAACTGCAATAAGCTTAAATATGGTTATTTCATGTTTTTCCTTTAATTTATTTTTATTTTGTTAGAGATATTTTAACCTTATAATTGACTCTACCGATCGATAGTATAAAAGTAAAGAGTAAGAAAATAAAAATTTTGTTTTTTTTTTTCGAAAATTACAAAATTCCGCCCTGTATACTAAATGATGATCAGACAACAAATATTTTGAAGGATTCGGTAAAATCGTTAAACACAAAGTTCGTTCGTGTCCCTGTCTTCAGACTAAGTCGGAAGCTAGTTAATATTTCATCAGCAGTGCACTGACGCAGAAAATAAATGTTTTATTGTTTCCTCGAGGCGTTGTTCTTGACGCTAGCAAATGGAAGGATCAACGTCGAGTGGTAGATCAGTTACTGCCGGCTTACGGACAAAGGATGCAGAGTCCACAACTAAATCCTCCTAAACTTCACCCGGTTAGCGCGTAGCCGTCAAAAACTCTAACCCTAGGATTGATTGAGATTTTGGTGAATGTTTTCGTTGACATAAAAGTTCTAGTGACTGTGACTGTTGCTTTTAATATTAGAGTCGGCAAGGAGGTATACGTATAGCTTTATTTTAAGCAACGACAGATGAAAACAAAAAAAAAGTCGTGGTTTGTTGACTATGACAAAGGGCAGCTAAGGTGACGTTTAGTAAGAGGAAAAAAAAAGGAATTACTAGCTCTCGAACGCCTTGTTCCTATGTTCATCGGGGTTAATGTATTCCTATTCGATTCAAACAACCAAACAAAAAAATAAATATTTCCTCTTTATAATAGCATCTAACTTTTACTCCCGTGAGAATTTCGGGATTTCGAAGTAACCCAAACATATTTTTCTCGATCCTTACCTGTTGTTATATGAATAACAAGATTCATCACAATCGGTTCAGTAATTTTTGAGTGAAAGAGTAACAAACACATATACATACATCCTCATTAACTTTCGCCTTTATAATATTAGTAGGTTTTTGCAAAATCTACAGAACTAATCCTTGCAAATTTACTGCTATAAATAGTCATAGTTAAGAACTAAAAGGTTCCCATTATTGTTTTCCTAGATCCTGTTAAAGACAATCTAAGCTAAACGGAATTTAATTAAACAAAGGACACAGTTCCAAAAGGAGGTCCAAAAATGTCCATCCTATTAAGGTTTACTTAGCTACCTGTTGTATCAAGTCGAGCTTCAATTAAAGCTGCAATGGTATTATTGTTTAAAGTTGTAAAGAACGGCTGGCCGTGACAGCGCCACCTATTGTGAGATCTGTGTATACGCGGTGTGGTCTGTGGTGAGAAAGTTTGCGACAAAACAAAATGTAGTAGGATAATAGCAATCAATGAGATATTAGAGCGAGCTCTGCTCTTAAAGATTACATTAGATTAGTACAGAAGTGTTCAATATGCGTATATTTTGTGGAAAATTTTAGTTTGACATAATTCTCGAGGTGCGTTTGCCACAGATTAAATAGGGACAGGTATATGGTACTAATCTGTCCTTTTGTGCAATCAAAATTACTATGTATAATGTCAGGTCGGTCAAAAGAGGGTCAGGAATACGTCCTTACCTGTTCATGTAGATTTCTTTTAATACTTTATTTAATAGTCAGATCAAAATATTAACGTAAAGACACTTTGACATGTAGTTAAGGTTTGGATACATTTCGTGACTTAGTTATAAGACACGTATTTTGTATAATATTATTTAATTCTGTGAACGTTAGCGACGTTTACAATTTAAAGTTGAACGGTGATTACCTTCGAAACACGTAATTTTAATAATCATCTTTTCTAAAATCGATATACGCAATCGTTGATCACAGTCGGGAATCCGCGTTTTTTGTCAAACGTCACCACTCATACCTCACACCACACAATATACTTGGGCATCCTTTGCGCACTTCGCAGGATGAAAAACAACGATACGAGCGGCTTTTGTTGGCAGCTTCCTTTGTCTCTAACAAGATACTTATCTGCTATTTACTCGTTTACCTGTTGTCATCCTTTTTAATGCCTTTATCGAGTCGAATTTAGTCAGATAATGAATTGTCTTGCAACATTTGTAAGGGAGATTAGGTTTTTTGGTAAGTAAAGGGTACTTTTAAAGAAGAAAGAAAATTGTCAGATGAAAACTAAGTAATGTTCAGTTGGTCTACCTGCATTTTCATTTAACTAAATTAAATATTAGATTGATGTAACCGACTATTTCAGCCATTTATAGATTGATTCTTGGAACTTAAAATTGACATTTAATACTTTTTCTTCCAAGATACTATATGCTAAAGATTTGATAAAGAAATATCTTGAAATAGATTGCTCTTTTTTCTACTTTTTACATAATAGCCATTAATCTTTTTAAATCATAATGGAGAATTTCTTCTCCATAGTGGTCTATGAAAAAATGATGGATTATCATAATAAATTCACTTTTGATCTTTTACTTTAGATAACTAAAACGAAAATTTATCTCGACAAAGTATTTTTAATATGGACTCGCATTAAAACACAAGAAAGCTGAATTTTAAGTACATTTTCGTAAATCGTATATCATACAAAAATTTAACCAAAAGCAATTTCGTCGTAAATCATAAACGAATTACCAAACAATGGAGTGTGCCATCTAAACAACGTAATAGTTCAGAGGGCCAATTGAGAGTGCTCGGCGGAGGGCTCTCGAGTGGAGGGTGCTCGGGCCTCGCCGATATACCGATAAGAAGTAGGTTAGCTTTAGTGTAATTAAACTAGGCTTGGTTTACTATTTCTTATGATTTGCTTTCTATAATGTTGGATTGTAATTTAGAAGAGGTTTTAACGTTCCTACTAAATCTATATAATTTTTTTCTATTACATATATTCTAATATTTTTTTCCAAAAAAAATAATACAAGACTTTCCTCCATTTAAATAACATCGGAGTTACATTTTCTTAAACCTACTTCCAAAACAATTTTCCTCATAAATCATAAACGAATTACCGAACAATGGAGTGTGCCATCTAAACAACGTAATAGTTCAGAGGGCCAATAGAGAGTGCTCGGCGGAGGGCCCTCGAGTGGAGGGTGCTCGGGCCTCGCCGATATACCGATAAGAAGTAGGTTAGGTTCAGTGTAATTAAAACAGGCTTGTATTTCTAATTTCTTCTACGATTTGTTATTCTGAAATGTGAAATGAAATTTGGAAGATGGTTTTACCTTCTGACAATTTATATTCTATTTTTGTTTAAATTTTTCTTAAAAATGAGAAGAAAACTTTAATCCATTTTAATAACATCGGGGTTACATTTTCTTAAACCTACTTCCAAAACAATTTTCCTAATAAATCCTAAATGAATTACCGAACTGGAGTGTGCCATCTAAACAACGTAATAGTTCAGAAGGCCAATTGAGAGTGCTCGGCGGAGGGCCCTCGAGTGGAGGGTGCTCGGGCCTCGCCGATATACCGATAAGAAGTAGGTTAGGTCTAGGTAATTAAAACAGGTCTAGTTTTCAATTTTTTTTAAGTAAATTTTTGTGAAAAAACATATAACTTAGACATAGATATTATAAGTAGTATGGATATATGGGTAAAGTTTTAGATACGTAGAAGTTATCGTGATATTTTTAAGCGAGTTTGTTTTTGCTTGTGATGTGTTTTATAAAGTGAAATAAAGCATAATTCTGTATTTACTAGTAGTAATTATATTGATACTTTTTACTTAACTAGTTGTGCGCCGCGGTTTCACATGCGTATACATCCTATTCCATCCTATGTCAATCTCCTGATGGTTTATCTGGTGGTAGCTCCTAGTTCTAATCTATCTCCCTACGAGTTTTCAGCCGAATTGATTCTACTGAACCAAGATCTACTGATCTCGAGTAAGAAGTGTTGTAACAAACCCGTTTTTGTTTTATATTAAGAGTATTATTTTGAATTTTAAATAGATACGTATCAATGTTGTGCTTCTTTATACAGCATAACTGTTAAAAATTATACAAAAATAAAAACATTGTTCAGATGTTTATGACAAGTCGTTTGTTATTCATTACATAAAATAAACACAGCAAATAAATGAAACAAAGGCTTTGTTCCTGTAGATATATAAAACATCAACGAAATTCGTGAATATAATTTGAATTATCCCGAGGTACAACTAGAAATATGTACAATTACAGCTCTTACAGGTCTTACTAATTAATTGAGCGAGGAGGGTTGATACGCCGTCATCTCGAGAAAACAAGCGCCCAGAATTATGTGCTGTCACACGGGGCGAAATATTGCAAAGATTTTGACTTTTAGATCTTTATATAAAGAATATTCAAATTACTTTGCAGTCCAATAATTAAATTATGTTATAGCCTTTAGAGAAATCATAATTATTAATAAATAATGAGCAGATAAAAGAATTGAGAGAACAACATAATCGTACATAAGTCGGTTAAAAATAGATCCAAAGCTAAGATGCAGATTACCCAGTGATAAGTGATCATTGCTGCTCATGAACAATGACAATACGAGGTTGCTTGCTGATATTCGGATACTCAGAAGAACTTAAAGGAGATAGGAAAACAATGAAAATTTAAAAATGATAACCGGAAAACCGCAATGGATGACAGATTCATAGTTCACGCTAATTAATAATTTAAAATGATCTTGAATAAATAAATGTATGAATGAATAAATGACTTTATTATATGTATACACACATCTTGCCGTTTCTACTGATCCGTTTTTCAGTTCAACTTACCATCTCGTTATAAAGACATACCCAAATTACTTTTTTCACATATCTAAAAC
>LQNK01000636.1:20180-44503 GCA_001586405.1 Phoebis sennae | reverse complement strand
CTTCGCCCCTTCACACATCTGACATTGAACCAGAAGTGCATTAGAAATCTTTATTATGCCAGTGTTAGTTAAATCTATTTTTTATAAATGACAAGCCGCGCCCCGCGGTTTGCGTAACTTCTGGCCCCGTGGCAACTCCGGGATGATGATGATGAAAAGTAGCCTATACTAGTTAAGGCTAATTTTAATCATCATCTTTGAACATCGTTTCAGTAGTTTTTGTGGGAAAGAGTTACAAACATACATCCTCAGAAACATAATTGTCATATGGGCGCAATTAGGGCATTTTTCATTGCTGTTAAATTGAAATGTTTATTCAGAGTTTGTAAATCTTTTTCATATTCGCTTTATATTAATATTAAAATTTTAAAGTTGTCAACTACACTGAAATTTAGAAATTCAAAATGAATGAGAGCATTCGGTAAAAGTGAGGGAAGCCCATTATTATTTATTTTTGTAAAAACAAAAAACCTATGATTTACACTTATCAGTAATCACATTTATTTTTAAGGTCCTTTTTTAGAACCTTGATCCATAACTAAGTTATAAAATGTTAATAGAATCTCGAGGGAAAATAAAAATGTTGGCCTGTCCTATTCATTTATTGAAATTTTAGAAGTACACTGTTTACTAATTAGCCCAAATGATCGTACAAAAGTATGAAGCTAATTTTTTAAAACTAACAACCCTGTTATCTTTGCCAAAGACATTTACAATATAACTGTCATGCAGTAACAATTGTGAGAACACGTCTCTTTCCCACCCATATCATTTCTCATCTGAGCAAAAGAGACAGCAAGTAGATTAACGAAAAAGGTCGACCTTTTATAACTTACTTTGCATTAAGATATACGCCATTTTGTGTAATCTTTGAGCATCCAATTTTCTAGAATAATGTTGCTCGTTCGCGGTTATGTTTTTTGTAATATTGTAAATTTTGACTTGTTTACACGCTTTATCTCTGAATTTAATTATAAGATTAGAAAACAAGTAATAAAAGTGCACTGTGGTTCCAAAATCTGCATAATTTTATTGTATTACATGTTTTAAACTGCTTATTTTTGCACTTGTAAAGGTCTAATTGATAATATCTTCATTGTTCACTCATCGTATACTATCTACTACGATTGTTTATGATACAGCAGGCAAGCGAAGCATGCGGTTCACTTGATGGATGAACATGTACAACATCAAAGTGTCACATATGCCTTATCAGCTTGAAGGAAAGGGTGAAAAGGAGAGAATTAGGGAGAGTAGAACAGGATGTCCAAAAAAAGAGGAGGTTCTCAATTCAATCTATTTTTTTCATTTGCCACATATAATCGAAATCCACTCAATATGTAACCAAATCCTTAATCCCTTACAATCCGGTTTTCGTCCTGGCCATAGTACGGCTACTGCTCTAGTTAAAATCACCGACGACATAAGATCCGGTATGGATAAGAAACAGCTGACAGTATTAACCCTGTTAGACTTTAGCAATGCTTTTTGCACAGTCGATTTTGACATACTGCTTGGCTTGTTACGGACCCTTAACGTGTCAACTTCGGTGATTGGCTGGTTTAAAAATTACCTCTGTGGACGTCGGCAAAGAATAAAGATTGACGATAATCTTTCTACATGGTCCTCGCTCACTGCAGGCGTGCCACAGGGTGGTGTGCTCTCCCCACTCTTGTTTTCTGTTTTCATCGATTCCATTACCACTCATTTATCTTCTATGTTTCATCTCTATGCTGACGACCTACAAATATATACCCAAGCTTCACTTGAGGACTTACCCGCGGCGATTCAACACACAAACAACGATCTAACATCCATTGTTAAGTGGAGTGAAGATTACGGGCTTAAGGTAAACTCTATAAAAACTAAAGCGATTATAATAGGAAGTCCACATATGATCAATAAGATCGATTGGAAAAATCTTCCATCAATTGTGGTTGATGGCACTAATATCTCTTTTAGTCCATGTGTCAAAAACTTAGGGGTTATTTTTGATCAGACGCTGTCTTGGCACCATCATGTTAAGGACGTGAGCAAAAGGATCTACGCTGCTTCTCATTCTTTAAAGAGACTTCGCAACTTCTTACCCTTTCCCACGAAAACTTTGCTGGCTCAATCCCTTCTCCTTCCCATCCTAGATTACGCGGACGTTTGTTACGCGGATTTAAGTGAAGCGTTATTAAATAAGCTAGAGCGGCTCCAAAATTTCTGTATCCGCTTCATCTTCGGGTTGCGAAAGTTTGATCACGTTTCCGAATTTAGAAAGAAGCTTCAATGGCTTCCGATCCGACTGCGCAGGAATACACACATTCTCCACCTTCTTTTTTCTATTCTGTTCGACCCTAGATCTCCTTCGTATCTCAAAAGAAATTTTTCCTTCTTAACTTCTTCTCACAATCTTCATCTTCGTTCCGATAATAACTTAATGCTCTGTACTCCTTTACATAAAACTAACTTCTTCAACAAATCTTTTACCGTGAAAGCTATTGCTTTGTGGAATTCTCTCCCTCTTCCTATCAGACTCGCTCCTAATCTAAACTCCTTCAAAACTCTTCTTTTCAAACACTATTTATCATCATTATAATAATATAAGTTGTATCTATTTTACTATTTCTTCATTTATATATGTAATTTATTTATATTTTATGTTTATATATTCATAATCATTATATTATAATTATTATATATATATATTATAAACGTTTTAATGCACCACTCTACCCATTATTTTAAGTTGCTATATTTTCTGTTTTTGGGGTTGCCTGGAAGAAATCGCTTAATAGCGATAAGGCCGCCTATTGTCATTGTTTTATTTCTGTGTTTTTGTTTACTTTCATTTTTATGTGCAATAAAGTTATTTTCATTTCATTTCATTTATGTATATTTTATATCTATTTAAACCAAACATAATTAATATTTTAATGATATTTAAGTTTTGGTAGTTTTAATGTAAGCCTGAAAAAACATTCGCAATAAGCAATGTACAGTCGAAGCCCAAAGTAAAAATACCACATAAAACATATCCAAGGGATACAGTATTACAGTATCGGTTCCAACAGTATAGTATTATATTATCTGTGGTTCCAACAATAAAAACAAACGAATTGTATGGAAACACTGAGCCGGTACAGGCCTGCGGGAATTTATTCGGATGCCCTAAATCCTTATTTATATGATAACGTAATAATTTATACGGTACCCTTGGACGGGGGACGCTTTCTTATACGTACATTCGTATTAAAAAGGAGAATAATATTTTTTATGATATAGTATAGGAGCCTGACGTCTTAATTCGTAAATGTAGAAGTATTATTTTTTTATAGTTAAGGAGTGGGTATCTAACTGCAAGCCTGATGGTAAGTGAACTGCAATCTAGATGGTAGTTACTCTTCTGGGAGAAATAATTCATTCTCGCTTTAAAGAGGTCCAAGTTTTATGATTGGAGAAAAAAGAAGGGGCAAGGCATGCAGTCGACGATTGATTGTCGACCGTGTTGGTGTTTACTCATCTCTTATGTTTGAAGAAGAGTTACTGAGAGCTATGATATATGATAAGGGAAGGGTATTGGTGATAGCAATAAGAAAGTCTCTGTATTCTAACATTTTCAAAATAAAATCAGTAAAGATTCTTCAGATAGTATGTTTACTGACCATTTTTAATAAGAGTCTTAGATAGATTCTTCTGAAGGGACCTAGAATTATTTGCCTTAAGTGTGGAAGTATTTGAATTATTTGTAAGTGTGGAAGTAGGGCTTTTATGTTATCAATTAAAGTTCTAAAAGTCTTCCAACTTCTAGTCTTTTGAATTTCTATTTTCAAAATGTTTAACGTTATCCTCTGTCCTTGTTTGAGTATTCCATCTATTGTATTCTTTTTATATTTTTCGTATCCTCATAAATTGTCGTAAGATATGCTTGTGAGTGTACCGCGTTTAAAGCACGACGTACCGCGGATCTGAAAGCGGTGTTACACGCAAATGCGAGTTTTCACCTCGTAAACATAAGTAATGATGCTGGCTTAAAAACGCCGTTTCGACGCCGAATTAAACGACTAAATTCTGCTTTTGAATTTTGTAGGATATTCTTAGGTGATGATGGAAATAGGAAGAAATTTTAAGGACATTCTTAAGCATAATATTTCGCTACATAAGATATAAGACAAATACAATGCTCTTAATATATTGAGAGGTATAAATAAATTCATCCACGAAGACGCGCCCCACTATTTTACTCAATCGTTGACAGTATATGTATGCAAGTTTCCGCTTGAGTGAGGTTTTATAGGTTCACATTCATTACCCATGTGTGTACACGCACACTAAAATAAAAAGACTAATCAGGACAAACTATTGCGATCATAGTAAATATTTACTATGATCGCAATACTTTTTTAAAAATAGAAAATAACAGGTATACTACTAGTTACAGGTATACTACTACTACTGCGAAAGTTTGCAAGGATATATGTAAGTATGTATGTTTGTTACTCTCTCACGCAAAAACTACTGAACCGATTAAGATGAAACCTAGTATACATATAGGTAAGGGTTCAAAATAAAATACAGGGTACTCTTAATCCCGGAGTTACCACGGGATCAGAAGTTACGCGGGTGAAACGGGCACTGCCAGTAGAACTATAAAATGAACATTAAATTATACTTATAAGTCGCGTCCCTTACAGTTTTTATAACCTTCGAACTCCGATGAAGTGATGACAAATGAAACTCAATCTATTTCGGTTAATGCTTGTTGGAAGTTTCACTTTTCGCCCCGACATCTGCTGCTAATGTGGTCTTTATTGGTCCTTTTACCTCCTTTTTGTAATTTATTGGGTAATGCTTTTAGTAGGAGCATATCATAAATCCGAATGTTACATATTTTGTAAGTTTCTGACTTTAGGGTGTGAGGCAGATGTTCTTTATTATAAAAGGTTAATTGTTTTTTAATAATGCGACATGGTAATGGGCAGAGAATGGTTCTTTTTTCTCCATTATTAGACTTATTTTAGAATGAAACCAAACCTCTTTTGTATTGTTAACGAGCTTAATTAACTGTCATTAGATACTTAAATAAAACGGGATTTTAATAATAATATACTACTAGCTCAGCTCCGCGGTTTCATCTGCGTATATTTCCCGTTCCCGTGGAATATTCGGGATAAAAACTATCCTATGTCATTCCTAGGGATTCAAGCAATTTGTGTACAAAATTTGATCCAAATCGGTCCTTTAGTTTTGGAACCTATTCAATACATATAAGTAAAGATTAATTATTTTATATGATAACTAGATGCCCCGCGGTTTCCTCCGCGGATATATCCCGTTCCTGGGGGATTTCCGAGATAAAAAAGTAATCAAAGCTCTTTCTCAGGTTTCAAACTATATTAGTACAAATTTCATCCAAATCGGTTCAGTGGTTCAGGTGTGAAGAAGAGACAGACATTGTTAATTTCACCTAGACACTTTTAAACATAATATCGTTCACACATGCACTTAAATATACAATTGGAGATGTCCATAAATATGACAATAGCTTTATCGTTCATTTCATCTTTATCTACTCCAAGATAAATCAAGATAAACTTGGCCAAAACTTCAACGTACAATTCAATTTAAAACTTCATCTTTGACAATAAAACACATAATTGAACGACAGTGAAAATTCAGAAGTAACTATTCTTTAAACACAAATTTTAATGCAAGATCATCTTTATTACTATATAATAAAGTCTATATTTGTTTACAATCGATAATGCACTGAATCACATCTTTACCAGAATTATCTATTGATAAACATTCCGCAATAAATATTGATTTAGGATCACATACTGAAAAATCTTTGAGCTAAGATGTCTTCATTAAAACCAGTTTGTATTTTATTCCTGACCCTTGGCTTAATATGTGTTTGTATGGGGGATAACCTGACGGTTGGGACCAGTGTAAATGGTCAACTGGTGCATATAGAACAAGTATCGTTGTCGAGTATACCTTTGAAAATACGGACGAAGTCGGTGTTTTATAATGGACAGCAGGCTATAAAGGTATTGTATTATTTTAACAAAATATTACGTAAAAATAATTCTTTTATACAACACAAAATTCACTTCAGAGAATTTTCAGAACTCCATGATAATTGACGCTTTGTGATTGCATTATTATTTATTATATTTTTGATAACGGTGGCATAGTACACCGTTACCAATCAAACGAGATAATTTTGTGATTTTTATTATTTTGTCTAATTCCGTAAAGGCGTGAATTTATAAAAGACTAGCTGATCCGCGCGGCTTCGCTCCCATAGCATAATGTTAAATATATATGTCACTCGTGGATAATTCGTGTAATATCTCCCGAATGGTGAAAGAATTTTTAAAATCAGTCCAGTAGTTTTTGAGCCTATTCATTACAACCAAACAATAAAAGTTTTCCTCTTTATAATATTAGTGTAGATGACCTATTTGGATGGTCAACGTAATCTTTTCGCGTTTCTTTTGTCTTATTTCAAAAGATAATTTTTTGGTTTCAGGGTATAACAGCTATGGACCTGGACAAAT
This sequence comes from Phoebis sennae, assembly GCA_001586405.1. Classification (NCBI taxonomy): domain Eukaryota; kingdom Metazoa; phylum Arthropoda; class Insecta; order Lepidoptera; family Pieridae; genus Phoebis; species Phoebis sennae. The sequence continues at coordinate 37,952 of LQNK01000636.1, read as the reverse complement.
CGAAAGCCAAAGTGAGTATCACAGCTGGAGGAATAGGCTCCACGTACGTCAACATGAAACTGAAGAGCGAGAGGGGAGAGGGACTCAACTATCAGATACAGATTTACTCTTAATTGCTATAGACATAAGGACTAAAGTCGAATTTGCTAAGTAATTTTAACTAACTGTGGAATAAAACGGATTTAAAATTTTTGTATGTTATTTAAATATCAAATACCGCTTTGGAATATGTCTTTATGGACTAGGTTATCAAGTACCTTATTTATCTTTTTATTAATATGATTGCATTACAACTATTTAGCAAACTAAGCTCATATAGGTGGTAATACCCAGCCTAACGCAGATGCCACATCACATATTACAATTGTACCATCAGATTACTTCTTCTTTTAATATTGCCGTAAAACATAATTGATGAAAAATAGATTCCAAACAATTTTCTATTCTTCCTCTACTCCTATCCCGTACTCAAATCTCTTATTTCTTTCCAATTTTTTAGTATACAATTCTGAGTGATCCACGTTATACTTTAATTAGTCTGTTAGTAATGCTTAAAAATAGTTTCCACATTTCTCATTTTTAAAACAAGCATGTTTATGCTGTGTGTTTACATGTTATGTGTTTACATCACTGAATGTCAAAGCTCAACAATAAGACTATTTTGTATTCCCATTTAATTCCGAATATCGACTGTTTAATATTAACAGGGAATAAATATGGCGTCTATTTTACATTAACTGGGACAAAGCGGAATATTAATGAAAGTCAGAAGATTGAATGAAAATTCAAAGCGTGGCGATCGAGCGTCGCATATCGGTCAGCGGGCGTGACGCGTCCACCGGTAGGCAGGGGACAGGTGGAATAAACCTGTTTTTAAATTATTGTTTTTTAAATTAATACTTTTAGGAAATGCATGTGTATTTATTAATACTATCAATTGTATTTAGTGTATGCTGTTTTAGCCTTAATTTATTATTGTTATTTTATTTTAGTTTTTTTTTATAATCTTTTACTTTGTTTAGAGGGTTTAATCTTTAAAGATTATGTCACCCTCATTGAGAAACAGAAAACATTAGAATTACCTTAATTATACTATCTATCGTCTTAAAAAAATGTAACTAACAATTTTTCAATTTGTTTTCTCATTTTACGGTTTAAAACAACTAGAAGGTAGAATTAAATTAAATGAAAAAATCGTCGCTTTAATAAATCATAATTGAAGTCCCATGTCCCGTATTGGGGCAAGGGGCAGATGTAAATATACGTTTGATAAGTTTGTATTTAAAGGCAAGGCCAGACCGAGACATTTTTTTTCATTTTTAAAATTTATATCTTTTTCAAAACTAACCAATTCTTTTAGTAAAACTTATCGCAAATATAACACTTAATTATTTCTTTTAAATTTTAATACTTTTACTTTAAAAAATGGTAAAAGAGAAAAATATAACTGTATAGAATAAAATATATAATTATAGTGTATTGAATAAAAATGTTTGTTTGACCCGAAATGAAAGATTATACAAAAACTACAACGAGACAGCTAAGTACAAATCTTTAGACACAATTAATAGAGCAGACATCGTCATTTTGTATTCGCGTAAATGTTTTGTTAGGCCGTCTGAACTTTTTCTTTTATTTGTATCGTCATCAAATAACATGGAAACTAAAAGACACTCAGTGAAAGGTTGCTAATCATACTATTAAAATAATATTGTACTGTCGTGTAAACTTAAAAGCTAAGCTAATCTCAGGAACTACTGGTCCGAATCGAAGAGGTTTTTTGTGTCAGATAGCCCATTTATCGAGGAAGGTAATAGGCTATATATCATCCCGATATTCCCACGGGAGCAAAGCTCTGGGTCCAGCTAGTTTCGAATAAACATGAAATATTATTGTAATCTGGACAAAATAAGTAATAAGTACTATTCCATTCTTGACGACCCGATTGGTACAGTGGATGTGGCAGTGGTCTGTGACGTAATGAACATTGTTATTTTCTACTATCTGCATGTGTATATATCTATAGTATGTATATTTTCAAAAAGGGTTGTACATATATAGTTTGGGACTAGATGACGTGGTGTTAAATATCCCCCAGTATTTATTTTGAGTCGGTTCTATTCTTGGCAAAAAGTTATTATATAATCTACATATCAAAGCTCCATGAGAGTCGTTATATCTTCATTTAAACTTCAACTTGGTCATCAAATATTTGTCCTCAAGCAAACGTCCCTACACTAACTGTTGACAAAATTAAGCGTATCATTACCTCTCCGGTCCTATACAAGACAAACTTTACACCAAGATCAAAACTGCCCCCCTTATGTAAATATCTTCGATACCTATTGAAGACATTAAACCTATCGGTACCTATTCGGTCCTATACAAGACAAACTTAAGACAAAGATCAAACTGCCTCCACTATGTTAATATCTTCGACACCACATATTTGTTCACAAACAATTAACACATTGAAGAAATGAAAGTTACTGGCAGGTCAGTCCCCGGCCTATGTTTGGGTCCGCGTTGAATATGCACCGAGGGCGGGGCCTAAACTCTTGTAAAGCTTTGTTTGGCGCCGATATTGGATCCCGGCTTAGCGTCCACTTCCCAAATATGCTGCTTACCGGTGCGTGATGTTGACCAGCTCGCTCCATAAACAAGCGCTGGAAAATCACGAAAATTCTGTGTTTAGTCACGACGCTTCATACAGTGATGTCATATAATAAGGCTTACTTGCGAACCGAATTTCAGTCACTACTTATTATAGGTTCTGTCGATCAAAGGAACACTCCATTCTTTTCTTTTCTATATCATCTTCATCGCCGTATACTAACTAAAAAGGACCTTATTAAAACTTCAAGTTTCCTTAAACAACTAAACAAAAATGTCAAAATTTGAGAAACATAACACAAAATGTCACAGATTTGTGAAAAATCGGAAATATTTGTAAAATTTTATATCGGATCCAGAATTTCTCGATCGGAACACTAACGTACTAACCACATTATAATTGAGCTAATTTATTTAATCGTATTAAGCAGTACTGTGCTATACTATTATGAACATTTGAAATACAAGTATATTTTTATTGTAAAATTCTGTTTCACAATTTCATAGATATCAACTCAGCTCAAGTCAAACGCGAATATGTTTCCATGATAAATCGCTGAACGATACGAAAAATTATTGCCTTTTTGTGACACAATGGCTAATAAATCTCCGGTTATCTAGTCGAAATACGAATTATTGTTGACCTCTGTTTATTAGCGAACTGCTGAGCGTGCCTCGAATATGTCACTTTATTTGATTTTATGGCCACTAAAATCAATTTAGTATTCAATTGTGAATCATCGTGCGTGGTACGTAACTCATAGTAATGGTGGCGTCTCGCTCGTTACAAAAATTTAGTGTTAGATGTACGTTGTGAGAATTGCTGGGCTGGGTAGGGTTTAACTGTTTTATGTCTTACTTATGAAAGGCTAAACGAGTCTCTAGCTCTCCTTTGAGTGAAGATCAGAAGTATAGTTACAAATGAATGAACGATCTTCGATATGTGGGAACAATGGTGTGTCGATTATTACTACCGACGTGAACGGTGCAAACCAGTGATATATAAGTTTCAGGTTTTTAGCTTAACAAGTCTCAACTTAAAATTGATTTTTATAAATCTAAAACATAAGTTTTTCTCGGTAAAAAGACCGTTATACGTCTCCAACTGTACTTTTTTTAAATCTTTATTTAAGACCTTGGTCGATTACAAACCAACTTTTATTCATAGTGGTATGATAGTAATATGAGGTATCCAGAATAATAAGTTAAGTTACGGTCAACCGAAATCTTAAAAAAAATTACTTTAATTACTGTTTCGCGTGGTTTCACTCCCGAAAAACAATGGTAAAATATAGTCTATTTCACTCAGTGAAGATACCGCTTTCTAATGGTCAAATTTTCAAATGGGTCCGGTAGTTTTTGTATGAAAACATTACAAACATACATAGAAAAATAAATATCTTTATAGTACTAGTATAGATGTGTAGATCGCATTAATTATGCTGTAGTTTTATAATAAGTGTCCTGTAACAATTAAGTCACACATAAAATAAATAGATTGTTTAATATATAGGCCAAAAATATATTACAATGCAAAACCATTAAACGGTGTAGGTTTTACATTTCATTGCTTCTGGTTTCGCCGCTTTCAGTGATTTCAAGTAATTGGATATTCTTGATAACAAAAGTATTAAACACAGTTCAGCATTGGATTCATTTTATTTCACTTAATTTGGATGGATATGTTCAGGAATAATTGTGTAACCAAATTTTAACATTGTTAACGATTTGAGGTGAAATTTTATGTAATTTGTTTTCGTATATCACAAAAGTATACTTCTTTCACAATTCTATTTGTTATAGTCCATTGTTTACTATTCAATTTTGGTTAACAAAAACCTAACCTTACAGATCAACTACACGTTATGATCATTCTTAAATTGAATGTGTCGATTATGAATTTTTTTAGCATTTTCATACACCTACATTTCATATTATAATATAGTAAAAGTACTGTAACTTTTACAGTAACAGTTTAGTAACCCATGCATTTACTTTAATATTACGTGATAAATTCCCAATTCCAATAATTAAACAAACATCATCCGGAACAATATCGAAAAAAAAAAACAAAACAATAAAACGTTCGAAATGGAAGACAAATCAATACGCGAGCCATCGACTCAGCAGTAATGAAAAAGTATCGCCTTTTCACAATATCTCTTTCAATTCATCTGATAAATTCATTCGCTACACATTTTGACATCAATTCACAAACGAGCTCCGTAACCGATATCCTTAAATACGATTCACTGTTCACTTCTAGTTTATTTCTTTTGAGTTTCGTTCGTCACTTTATTCCGCACTTTAGCTTCACCTCAGTTCAGCTACTTTCGTCTTTCTGCATCAGAATTTTCAAATCCACGTCTCCATTTGATTGTCGACTTTGACGGTTGGGAATAGAGTTAGTTTCACGTTGATGCAGTTTGTATCTGCAATGTTTTTACTTTTCATTGCGACGGCGACAGAATATGATGCAGAAATGTAAAATGTAAGGACAATTGAGTGGGGAGGGAAGCGCAAATGTGAAACGGGCGCTTCTTTGTTGGCGTTTCAAATGATATTTTTTTGCTACGGCTCTTTTTGGTTTCTGAAATTGAACTTTAAATCGCGTTAACGTGAATGTTTTTGCTGTTTATGGATAGCTTTCTTTGCAAATGCGATGTAAAGGTATACAGCTGCATGATTTTAGCGAGTAGTAGGTACTATGTAGGCTCGTTTTAATTGAATACAAATTTAGAAATCTTTGCATTCCTTAACGAAATCGGTTTAAAATAGCAGTAAGTTTAATGGAAAATAAATATTACTCCAATTTGATTTGTATTCTTAAATAACTTATAAAAATACATTATTAAACCATTTTATGAGCCATAGATCATTCCCGTTTACTACATTCTTGTAAAGCGTTTTAAAATTTCCAAACTAGATTTAAGTCTTAAAGCAGACTACGGGAGTAGGAACAAGTCCATGAGGGAGTCGTAAATCTTAAGTCTCCAGTGTCGCGTCCGATATATCTGCTCCCTAAGCAACTGTAGGCCGGGGGTTTGCTACATTGTATGTACCGAGACTGATATCATACGTTTAGTATGCGCCATCATTTTTAATAAATTTATCACTATTTATTTTATCTATTTATATTTATAAAGTAACAAATGTTAAAATAGTATGTTCTGTATTGGTCCTAAACAACATTTTTTTAATCCGTACATTATATAAGTATTGTCGGCAATATTTAGTGATTTCATGATTTAAAAAGTTCTGTATGGCATCTTTCTATGCAAACGAATTTTTAGTTGTTAGCTGTCATCAAAGTCCTATAAAAAATAGGTTCAGTATCTGGACGCATTGGTACCGATTGCGTCTTTAGCTTGAACGTCTTGACGTCATGACTCATCTACCCACACTTTGCTTATAATCATTATGACTAGGTGTGATTTGTTCTTAATTGATCAGTTTTATAACCAGCCAGTTGTGTAGAATCACAGTACATTTCTATTACATTCGACTTAATTTTACATAGCCCCTTTATTATTTTATAATAGTACATTGTCATTATCCCTTATTTCACATTCAATCTTTTCATCTTCCTCGAAGAATTTTATAAATTTCAAACTAGATTTAAGTCTTAAACCAGTCTTGACTCAGAATGGGTGAGTACACGGAACAAGTCTACATGAGGGAATCGTAAATCTTAAGTCTTCGGTGTCGCGTCCGATATATCTGCTCCCTGAGTAACTGTAGGCCAGAGCTTTGCTACATTGTATGTACCAAGAGATCGCGTATTAAAGCCTTATTGTCTATGAATTGTTACAAAAATTACGGTAACTGTTTTGATAGATTCTTTACTTACGACGACCCGATGGGTGCAGTGGATACAGCAATGGTCGATTGCGCCGGAGGGTGTGGGTTCGATTCCCACGAGTAGAAACTTATGATGTGTTGAACATTGTAATTTAGAAAATTCTGTCTGGGTGTTCATTTATCAACAGTGTATAGAATGTATTTATGAAAAGAAAAAATATGTTTAAGTTTGTCTATAAGTCATCTAGTGTCCATAGTACAAGCTTTGCTTAGTTTAAGACTAGATGGTGTCGTGTTGAATGTACAGAAATGCTTAAAAAAATAAAATAAAACTTATACGGAAATAAGTAAAAGAATAAATAAGAAGATTATGAAAGTTATTTTCTTCCATGAGGTCTGTAGACATCTTGAATGTTTACCCTTCAGTTTGAAAGGAATAAGGAAAGATTAAATATTAAAAGAATCAGTGATTACAAGAACGATAAGAAGATAGTGTTTATCTGTGAACACTTTATTGTAACTTTATAATAAAATTGCAACGTGTCGTTCAAAATATTCATATCCAACACACATACGTGAAATTTTATTTTGACAGTCCACAATATATAAAACTAGAGATTTCGTAACAACATCGCAACGTATGCGTGATATGTTTCGTCATCAAAAAGTTTGACATTTGTTAACCTCTTTTTTGGGTTCCGTATTCAATAGCCCCAAAAAATATTTTTTATCTAACATCTGCGGAAAGATATTTCAATGTCTCCCGCCTCAGAGTAATGCTAGATTACCTTTGCTCCTATGATTATAATTTTTTTTTATTTATCCAATTGTATCAAACATTAGCGCGTTTAGCAAACAAACAAGGAAACTTTATTTCCTTCATTATATATAGGACTAGCTGCTGCTCGTGGTTTTGCTCCTGTACCACAATATTATATATGGGCTTTAATATAGTGTATGTGAGTCCGTAATGCAGCTTTATAATCTTCAAAGAATTTTTAAAAATGGTCCAGTAGCTTTTTGTGGAAACATTAACAACCCAAATGTTTCCAGAAATAGGTTGCATTTTAAATTGATATAACTATCGCATTAATTCAAATATAGCTTAGTTATGTTTGCAGATTCACAAGCAATTGATTACACGATACTTCAGAGCATATGAATGCATACGCATCACTCCTTCTAGTATTTAAGTGTACTCATTTGTATCAGAAATAGCACAGGGGCGTGTATATTACGTGTACAGAGACACAACGAAAAAAAAATCAATTGATAAGACGGTGACATAAAAAAAGGTTTAACTATACGGAAGAACATTTAATATCTGTACCTATATCAAAATACTAGTGACTGGCAGTTCCACCTGCGTCTAAATTAAATAATCATACTCAAAATGTCTATTATCCAAATCTGCTTTTAGAATTTCGTTAACATAGGTAATTAATATTTTTATTAACCATCGGTTCAATTGGGAAGAACTGGCAAGAAAACGAAGTATTGCTAAACTTAAACCGTGTTACAGACGGTCCAATCCAATCTGTCTCGTAGTCTCAAAGATTATCGCATTTGAAGAGACATATAGAATAATTTTTTAATTTATTTAAAAACAATAATAATAATAACTAACATACATAGACTTTCTTATAATAATATAATTAAGTTTTACATATAAATTTATTAAAGGTTATGGATATTAAAAGAAGGTTTTTCAGTATATTACAGCACTTTAATAAGATTATGTAAGGTTTACATTTCTCACAAACTAAAAAGTACAAACATCATTAAAATAATTGTACGACAAAGTGCAACCTTGCTCTTGTTTATTTTAATACCATTAAATTTTTTTCAATGATTAAAATGTTAAAAGTCACCCCTTCATAATTTCTTACCTGCTTTTCTAAATTAATTTTAGTGTCGTCATTAAAGGTTTTTTTCATCTAAAAGTATGTATTTACGATGAAGAGAAGATAATCTTTAACAAATCAGTACATTTATTCAAGCAAGCTTCTTCAAATTCAAATCGTTAATTTTTCAAATTGGCTCTTTATGAGATCTACTGAAATGTCGCATATTTTTACCATTTCTTCGGAAGACAGGGTCTACCGTCTTTGAATAGGTTCTACCTTTTTTCCTCATTTTTTTTGTGAAACCTATGTAATTTGTGGTAATGTCTTATATTATCTTTATTTAGTACCTATGTCACAACACTAGTCCTAAGGTACATCACTACTCTTAACGTCTCTAATAAAATATGTCTTTTTAATTCTATACATGCTCAATACAATTTTGTATTAACATATAAATACCATTACACAGCCATGATTACTCAACTGCGCAAAACCAAAAGGATGGTAATGACTTTATTCAATTAATCACTGCACATTCAAATGACAATAATGGATTTATAATTCATCACACATTGCATTACACGAATAACGCTAATACTCTAATTACTGTTTATACCATACGACATACGTTCCAAATGATCATAATACCACTGTTATTAAATTAGAAAGTATAACTGATAAAATAAAATAAAATAAATATTCTTTAGTTATCACAGATAAATAAAAATAGAATGATTTTATAAAAAAATAAAAAGTATTTAGACATATTGAATATAATTCTTAACAAATACCAAATATCAACATCAACGTATGTATGAAACGTTGTTTGTTGTTTTTGTATGGGAACCTTCGATACAATCTGTATAAATATAAAACTCAAAGGTGACTGACATAGTGATCTATCAACGCACAGCCCAAACCACTGGGCGGATCGGGCTGAAATTTGGCATGCAGGTAAATGTTCCAATGGGAATGGGGAAACTAATATACGCGGGTGAGACCACGGGGCACAGCTAGTTTTAAATAAGTCCTGCACTTCATAAAGTAAAGATAGTTATTACAATGAAACAAATGAGATAAATCTTGCATAGGTAACTTCAATGTCACATGACAATGCACTTAAAGTGTGAGTAAACATGAGCGTACTTACTATTTCTTCACTCCCATAGTCTAACGTTACGGAAAATCTTTACGACCAGAGAGTTCACAGGACTTAGACTTAACATGCCATGTATCACCGCCAACTTCCTGACTCAGGGCTGCTACTAAAATATTTTTTACAACAATACTCTTGTAGTGAAATATATTTAAAAAAAGCAGAGCAATTTTTAGAACTTAGACCTCGAAGAAGTAAATGATCTCTTATTTACTCTTTAACTTATCTCCGTAAAAATAGAAATCTACCTTTACCTCCAATTTTTTCCGTAATTTTTTGTACACTAACTGTTTGCTTCACCCAGTATTGGAACTCCGACCCTCCAATCGGTAGTTGAACATACGAGTACACTATCGTGCCGGTCACGTCTCGTTTTTACAACTGGTTCAGCTGCGGACGCGATTGGAAAAAACAGTTTAATATTTCATCCGTCCTCATTCATAAGGGAATCGATATATTTTAAATTCTAATTCGGCAGTACGATGCCTTTTACAACACCAATCGATTCCGCTGAATATAAAGTGGCTCACGATTGGTACGCTCCCCTGTGGTGTATGCGGAAAAATTAGGCTTTTCAAGATGTATCAATGTTTTACAGTGAACATTTTAGTACATTTTTCTTTTCAACGTTGTATGGAATTTTCTGAAGGCAATGGTGAAATTTTAAGATAAATATTATTATTCATTTGCACTGCTATGTTTTGTGTATATTTCACAATGAGCTTAATAAAATATTTTAGTTTTTGTCTATTAAGAAATCATTTCTGATTTCGCGTATAGAAAATAAAAATTAAGTATAAACGAATATTACAAATTTATTCGAAAAATGAGCTAATTTTTGAACTTCGGATGTTTGATTGCCGCAAACATCAATTCTATTTGATCAAATTGTTAATAACACAAAATTTTGTTTTTAAATTAAGATAACTAACCTTACCTAACTCACCGGGCGCATTATTAAAGAGCTGTTCCATGTTGAATTCCGTGTGCAGGCAAAGCATGAATAACGGACGCCAGTACAAAATGTATATTCAACCAGAAAATAAGTACAATTCTTTTATAAATTAATTATTTCATTCGAAAAGTGGTGCATCAGTCATGTAAACGTAATAATATTAAAAATATTATAAATGCGAAAGTTTGTAAGAATGTATATTAGTTGTTACTCTTTCATGCAAAAACTACAAAACCGATTTTTATGAAACTTGGTTTGCATATAGGCGAGGGTTCAGAACAACATACATGCTACAACAATACCGGTAGCTATTTATTTCACCTTTGGAATCATACATTAACCATAATCTATATACACTGTATTTTATTATGAAGGGTATATATCTAATGCCAATCCAAGTGAAGCCATTGGGTGCTGCTAGTATAATTAAAATAAAATTTACACAATCATTAACACCGCCCCAATATAGCCTACAAGTAAAATCCATTCTTCATTAGTCGACGAAACCATACAAAATGTTAATTCAAGCTATTCGCAGCATAATATTTCCATCGACTACCCTCAATGACCCAAAATTCCCATCGAACACTAATTACCTCATAATCTTTGAACAATGGCTGTATAACTCGATCGAGAATTGCAATCGCATGAAATAAGCCGGTCAATACCGACACATTAATTTTCAACGGCACATATCATTCGGAACGTGTTCAGAATTCCAATGGTATGACCACTACATAAATGTAAATAAGTTCAATAATGCGGAGGGTAGTTATTCAGGCGAGGGTCTGGTACAATGTTGGCATAGTTTGCCCGAGTGCACGCTCATTTCGTATTCCCACGCACTGAACCTATCGCTTCAACTGCATGTGTTCTTTGGGGATTTTGGTTGAATTGTTGGGTGGGTTGTGTGAATTATGGTTGATTTCATATTTAGAATATTAATGTGTGAGCAGATGTACTTGCTTAGCAGTAATTGACAGATGTTTTTTATGCACTATACAGGCTCAGACTCTAGCTTAAAGCGTCTGTCATGTAAATCGAATTCCACGTTAGCGAAGCCGCGAGTACAGCTAGTTTAGAATATTATAAGTAAAAATCAAACAGTTAACCATGTAAACCATATTTTACGCAGAATAAATGGAAATTCGCAATTAAAAATTACATTTTATAAAGGCCAAGAGGCATAATCATGCATAATATTATGATCTATGTCGCTGTATAATATTATGTGTGTGTATTTAACAGTGGTTATATTTATTATTTTTCTTATATTTACTGCGATATAAAACAGCCTGATGTTTATATCTTTACTTTTCTTGTTTTTTTTCACCTGAACTATGATCTCTGTTGCTGTCGTCAGTTAGTCGTTAGACAGACTGACAAACATACTTACTTTTACATTTATAATATTAGTGAGGATTACGCTGCTTTTTGTTTTTTTTTTCAATTTTATGTATTATCATTTAAAAAACTGTCACATGTTTTTAAAAAGTAACTTAATAGGAGTCATATTCGTTTATTATAAAGGAAAAAAAATCTATAATAAACATTTTAGTCGAACTTTGGTCCGATATGATATTATAAAAGAGCTCCTAAAATGGAATGAAAACGAAGCTGTAAATTACAGCATACGTTATATGAATACAACATAATTTAGTTGGTACACTGTGAGTGACTGTTGCGCTTCGCTCACGTAAATTGTGAAATATAGCAAAACGTTATTTCAACCTGAAGGTGGATTATTGCGGTAACGAGAATTTCCAACTGACATTGCGAACGGATGCACGTAGAGAGATCCCGATGCACTTAGTAGTAGAACCTCCACTTTGGAAGCAAGAAAGGCGTATCACCAAATACATTTCGATGAAGAAAGATCTTTATTACCTAGGAATTAGAGTCCAGCAAACTTTTTACATTTAGTTATTTTCCTCAGACGGCCCCAACGTTAAAGGCTGTAAGATTACAAAGTGGTTCTTGAAATAGCATCTTTATGTATAAGAATATAAATTGTGATATTTAGACGAATTAAAGCGGAACGTATATTGTTCTTACATGCGCATCCGGCGCATTGGAAGCGGTTGTAGACTAAACTGCGAGTTGGCGGGCAGACAGCTCCGAATGCGATGTACGTAACGGAATTCTTTTTATTCTTCAATTAAGTGTAATGAAATTTACGTTTCCAGTATTGATAATAGAGTATGAAAGTTTTGATTGTATAACTTTGAGTTGACTACAAGCTATAAATTTATTTTTAAATCCTGTGTTATAAATATTATTATATGTTGTTATATTACAAATATGGATGCTACATCTGAGTTGAAAGTATACTTTGTTAGTTTAGTGTTAGATATGAAATACATTGTAAATATTTATTTTGATTATACAATTTATAAAATTGTATATTAAAAAAATAACTTAAAATGCATGCTCTACAGAATATTTTAATTTGATAAATAATCAACCACACAGTTTAAACTGTATTCCAAATTCACTCAAAATAAGAAGAATAAATATCTTTAACTCTGCAAAGTGTCCAAACCATCCAATGATTTACTAATCTGAAATTCCGCCCGATTTTGCCGGGCCGCTTAAGCCTCAATGGACTGACGAATGACCCGGCTTCACCGAGATCTGACATATTATTTTCAATTTCCCCTATTTCGAGCTGCTACTATTAGTTTTCTGGACAATGTTTGATGTCTCGATTGGCGCAGTGGATTTCACAGAGATACTGTGTATTTAGATAGTGGGTGGGATCGATCCCGATTAAAATATAATAATGATTATGTGATAGGTATTGATATTTACTGTCTGATTGTTTATGTATCTATAGTATGTACGTTATCATAAATAGTGGCTTAGCTTTTACGGTATAAGGTTTGCTTAGTGTGAAGAGTTAATGGATCTGTTAATTGTCTGAAAACATCCATTTAATCTGATCGATTTTATACGCGGGTTAGTTTGCATTATTTATTATTTTAGATTTGTACTACTTAGATTGCTATTATTTCGTTTCACAAAATGACGCAATTTATTGCGGATGGAATATAAATGCAGGAATAATATGTTAATGCTGATGTAATGAAAGTTCTATCATAGAAGCTAGGTTAAAATTAGCATTCAGAATTTCCTGTGAAAGCAACTTGAAACCAACGCACTCTGAGTATTATTAACGATAAATTACGTGGTAATGTACACGGAATAATAATAATTCTGATTGAGTACTAATCGTTGTTCTGATAAAATACATTCTATGGAGTACTGACTATTATCGCCCTATTATTTTCAGTAATATCTCAAACGACCTATTACTTTGTTTTTTGTTCTCTTTTTTTTGTAATTTTAACTTTGAAATCATGAGTAAAATTAGTGAGAGCGGGGGGAAACGAAGATGGGGGGGGATGAATAAGTGATTTTCATATGAATACAGCCAAGTGTTGTATCAAATGGAAGGTCTTCATTCATATATTGAGGAGCGAGGTACTAATACTCACGTTAAAATAAACGGAAGAAAATACTATGATTTATATTTTGAAAAATCTGTCCTAGTTTAATCATTTATTTTTCAATTAAAAGTTACTTTATTACTAAAATTACTATAAAATTTAAATATTGCATTTCAAATCTTCAACCATGTTCTGTGATTAATTACAGAGTCAGTCAACTAGAGGCTAACATTATCACAAGTGTATATAATATTATCAGTGATGACGTAATATAGGTTTATATCTACGTTATATAATGGTATGGATTCTAGGAATTTCTGTTTAAATAGAATACTAGAATTGGTGAATGGTTTATTCAATAATTCATGGGTGTACTGTATGCATTTCCACGTGCGACCTACATAATAATACCTTCTTGTTCAATTAATTATATCATTAGAGTTTATGTAGACATATTTTTTTACCAGAAAGGAGACAATTACTTTCAACTGAATCTTACTTACTTGATTGTGTCTTTTACAATCAACAATCCTATAAGTTTAATATAATCAAAATATCAAGTTTTCAAAACTGTGAAACAAACACTGATGAGATTTTTTTTATATTCTAAGTCGACATACTTTTAATCAGATTACTTTGAATCAGAAAATCATTAACGTTAAACATATATACTCCTTTTACTTGCGTCATCATAAATAATAATCGGCATGCCACTTCATATACTACGAGCGTAGCTCCTCTACGATGCTACGCAGCAGCTACGATCAATTAATGAAACGGAATACCGCCTGAAACTCCGTTATTAAATTATCTTGTATTGTTTAATAATATTTGCTAGCTATGCTCTTCAATATTTTTACTTTGTTTTATCAAAAATATATACTTATTGAGAAAATGTTACAGTAATGTGAATTATATTTTGAGAAAAAAAAATAGAATGAACGATCTAAAAGTCAGATGTATTATGAGTATACAGTATTATTTTATTATTAGTAGTATATAAATTTAATTATTGGTTCCAACCCTGGATAGTGAGGGCGTGTATGTACTATTGGTTTCTAAAGTAACAAATCCATCCCTCAATTTCATTCATACCTGCTGCAGACGATTTACTTTTATTTTATTTATTGGGCAATGTAACCATTTAAGTGTTTTTTTATGTTATAGCAGGCAAGCGGAGCATGCGGTTCACCTGATGTTAAGTGATTGACCGCAGCCCACGCACATCTATAACATCAAAGTGTCGCAGATACCTTGCCGGCTTGAAGGAGGGGATAAAGAGAGGATTAATTATAGGAAGCTGGAAGAGGAGTAGAAGAGGACGAAGGAATGGGATGGGAATACAGGCCTCCGGGCACCCGCTCACCGTAAACACAGTGCAACACTGCTTCACGTCGATCTTCTGCTGGGGGGTGGTACTTACTCCGATGCGAGCTTAGCCCAATCGTGCAATGCTTGCCTCCCACTCTTTTATTGCTGAAGGTGATATGCAGCAAAATTACCCTCTGTTGCCTCTAATGACACCCATGGGTAGAAATGAGGTGGCTACACATGTATTCTAGCCCGTCAACACGCGGGGTGTACTTCTTTGTTCTTTGTTCTTGATGAGAAATAACGAATCTTCAAAACGACTGTTTAATAAATTCCTAAGTATCACCGAACAGAAGCTTATTATTTTGCGAATGCCACAAAGCGGTGTTCTATAGGATTTATGTACACTGATTGGAAAATTGACCCAATTACCGGGTAATTGCGATCCGGGCTGCATTATTGAGCCTTAACGAAAATTGGTGGCGCCGACATTGTTGTTAAATTAACATATGAGATGCTTTGCCCATTATTCAGGGCGCTTAGTGATTTTTATATATTATTATTGTCATTGTGGAAGTTAATTAATCAAGTAAAAAATCCCGACTGCAAAGCTAAAAGGCTAAATAAAACAGTAATAGAGGTGAATAGAGGGAACCCGCTTTTTCACCCACATATAACGAGACTTTAACCATAAAAGAGCATACCATAGTCTAAGGCCTACAGTTTCGAAGTGGGTAACAAACAATCCAGTTTTGTCAACGTTATAATATTATAATAACTACGTTATAATATACAATTTTCCAACAATTGTAACTATAATTTTTGCTATAAAATTAATCAGTCTTTTTACGAACCCTCATATTTATTGTAAAGTAAAATGCATGATAAAGTTTAAACAGCTTTAAAACAAGCAACTGTTTCACATTGATATTTTTGTTTAAAAATATACACTCAAAAAGTCAATGTACATGCTACAACGCTTTCATTCAAAGATGAGTGAGATCGGTTGAGTAACACCGTTTAAATACATTAAAGGAATATAGGTCAAATCGTCGCTTTTCAAAATAATGAATAAAGAACGCTTAGTTCCATTTTAATTTGTGTAAAAACTAAAAAACTAAGGCGCTGATGTCACGGCCAGGAAAGAGGCATTCAAAACGGTCTCCATCTTAGTCGAGAGCGGACACTTGAAACGCGTTCGTCAATGTGCACTCAAGTTATTGCTTTCGGAAGACCCCTGTACCATAACTTTGGCTATCTTAACAAGCGACGTCACTACCGCACCTTCAAATAATGTAACATCCATTGCCGTTTTGGTTGGAACGTCAATGAGGCAGTTTTTAAGTCAACCAGCAATGTATTCCAAAGTTGTAGAGTTCGCACAGTAAATGGAGTGTAAAATACAGTGATACTTCGTACGAGAGGTGCTGGTGTAAGTGCAGGAATGCATTATGCAGTTGGCGTCGATAGAATTACTGTAAGTCTGCATCATCATAAACTTAGTTTAGCTAATACTTGGTGAGTTAGATGTTCGAGCTCGAGTTAAAAGTTGGAATTTTACATGCACGTGTGAGTTTGTATAATTTTAACGTTATTTCTTTTGCTGGAAATTTTCTGCGAACATACTTATGACATGGCTTGTGGACTTTTTAAGTCGTAATTCTCGAATAATTTTATCGTATTTGATTATAATTTTCATATTGAAGAGTAAGTGGCATTAAATTACTTACGTTTTGCTTAGTACAGTCAAACAAATCTATCTATTTACACTTACTTTGATTTCAATATGCTGTCGACGGATAGCTTTTGTTATGACTTTTGAAAGTCAAATGTCATTTAAATTTTTATTTTGCATAACACTAAACTTATATAATACTCTTCCCTAAAACTACAAACATTTTCATTAATAGGTTATTATGTTGCTACTATATTTATACATACAAATATATACTCTTGCACGATATCATCCGTGTACCCACTCCATGACAAGCAGAATTCGGTCAGCAGGGCGCATTCCCTCAAAAGTGATTGAATCGTTTTATTCCCGCCATGTCCCACTCATTATCGAATGAACGCGCAGTGATTGTCAACAATCCCTCGCCTATAATTCATGCAATGCTCTTTTATTTTAAATGAATCAGTGTTTATTAATAAGTGTTTCATACAGAAGAAATGTTTTACGAATTGTTTGTGTCATCAACTTTTCTTATAATAACTATCTGGGTAGAAAACTATATTATTTTTAAGGATTTGTTGTTTTGTTTCGTCATTCTGTCTTTGTAGTATTTGTTGTTAATATTTTTTCAGAATGACACCAGTTCGCCCTCACCCTTCAAGCACAATTGAAACGTATTATTTCTACCACGAGTTACTCATTATCTAATCAAAGCGTGCAGCGCATTTTTTAATAATTTGTTTAAAAAATAATAAGTTCATAAAATTCGGATTTGGGCCCAGGCCGACAAAATTAAGGAGAATATAATTTAATTTTAAATGAACAGAAAACAGTGTAAAGACATATTTAACAACACCTCTCTAGATTATGTGCTTTTACTCTTGCCATTAGCAATTACGATAACAGATGTGCATTGACCAATGACAGTCAGAATTCGGTCAGGAGGGCATATCTCACCCCCCCCC
>LQNK01000636.1:0-15771 GCA_001586405.1 Phoebis sennae | reverse complement strand
CATCCACACCATCTGGATGGTTGGCGATCTACCACCGTGCGCTTCACCCGCAACTTCTTTCCTCGAACGGTGAAACTGTGGAACGACCTTCCATCTGCGGTATTTCCGAACAAATTCGACATTGGGGCCTTCAAGAGACGAGCGTTAAAGGCCGGCAAAGCACCTGCGACACTCATGGTGTTTCAGGTGTTCATGGGCGGCGGTGACTACTTAACACCAGGTGACCCACTTGCTCCTTTGCTTTGTCTGCCATAAAAAAAAAATATATATATATCTTCAGTAATAAAAGCGGGGCCAAGCATTGCACGATTTGGCCAGGCTCGCACCGGTGTAAGTACCACCGTCCCAGCAGAAGATTGACGTGTAGCGTATTACACTGTGTTTCGTACGGTTAGCGGTTGCCTAGAGGCCTGTCTTCCCATCCTTTTCTACTTCTCTTCCAAACTTCCCATCATTAATCCTCTCCTTATCCTCTCCCTTACGTTCAAGCTGGCGAAGCATCTGCGACATTTTGAAATGAAATGAAATGAATTGAAAAAAGTTTATTTGCAACAATTGTGTACATACATGGTGATTTAATTATAGAATGAGGAAAAAAAATACATAATATGCACACAACTGTCACAAAAAGGTCCAACCTCAGCAAATTGCTGGCTGCAGGCAACCAGCGCTGGTCTTCCGTTTGGGCCTTTTCGTGACGTCAGACCAAGTACTCCATACCAAAAAACTCACGTAAAAACGTATGAAATGGATCTGTTGACAAGTGTCAGATCATCAACGGCATGGAGCACGGAGGCAGCAGTCCTTGTCATCATATGTCAAATATAGGGAAAAAATTATAATTTCTAAAGTGTGGGTCAATTAAACAAATGATGTTGTGGAGCTTAAAAAACGAGCATTTTCAATTAGTCCGGATGCCATACCATTATAGAACGTACACTATAGAAAACCTGTGAATGTTGTATATTGAAATTAGTATATTATTTTGATAAATGTCGTAGGGTTCAGCCTGCGTTTGCAATGTAAGCGGAAAAAATTGATAAATTATGACATCACATTGGAAACCTCAAGAATAACAGTATTTCTCCACTATTGAATGAATGTAATCATACATATAAACCTTCCTCTTGAATCACCCTATCTATTTAAAAAAACGCATCAAAATCCGTTGCGTAGTTTTAAAGATTTAAGCATACAAAGGGACAGAGAAAGCGACTTTGTTTTATACTATGTAGTGATACCTACATACTATAGATAAATTAACACCCACACATCAGAAAGTTAACATGATAAATTCTACTCGTGGAAGTATAAAATCTACTCGCGAGAGCCGAACCGGCAATGCGAATTCTCAATCAATATTATTCACAGAGCGTTTTTCTTATAAATATTAAGACATCCACCATTAGTAGCTGAGGGTAGAATAATAATTAAGATTAGTTTACGCGAGATCAATCTGCGATTCCTGATAATAAATCTCCCCGTACGATTGAGCCGTCTTGATAGCTTCCAAACATTCCTATTAATTTACTTCATAACTAATTATTATTGTATCGATATCTAGATATGTAGTTAATAACTTCATGAAGTTACCACATACTCATTAGGGAGATTATTGTAAGGTAAAGTAGTGTATATAAAAGTTTGTTGCGATATATTGGTGGATGTTACTTACAATTGTTACACTGGTCGCTCTTTCTTAAAATTTTTCCTCGGTCCATTCTCGCATTTCAAACAATCTCTGTACAAAATCTCATCAAAATTGGTTTAGCGGTTAAGGCATGAAGAAGAGATAGTTCGTTTCGCATTTATAATAATATTAGTAAGGATAAAAAATACCGTGCTTAACAGTAATTATTCTAACATTATTTAACACGTTAACCAAACCCAATATACCTTTATTTTCAGAATTTCGAATTTCACCATAAATAAGATTTTAATTAATTGATAGAAAATGGCTGCCCCCACATAATATCGAATACTGCACAATGCCGTCCCAGGGGAAAGCGGCTCGGCAAATTGCAGTTATTCATGTATAGAGGAAATAATTAAATGGTACGGGAAATCGCGCATTTGATACTTTAATATGGCCGCCACTCTTTCATTTAGAGGCAGTTAATAGTGTCCGATGGTACGTAATTTAAAAATACTATTTATTGTAACGAAAAAATTTAACGTTATGTTTATTGGGAATGTTTCTATTAAAATCACTTCTAAAAGCTTATATAGATGTAGATGTACTTACATCTCTTTCTTATTTTTATTTGAATTCCGTTGATTTAAAGTTATATTGTTTAATTTTGAAATTTTCTATCGATAGTATGACAATGCTCAAAGAGATGTTAAAATGGATTATTTTATGTCCCGAATTCTATAATTTTAACAATGACTATAAATTTCCAATATATTTTATACTGCATGTAACTTTTATTTCAAGTATAACATATACGATACTAGCTGCGCTTCGCAGTTTTACTTGCGTATATTTTTCGTTCCCTGGGATGTACTTAATAAAAATTATCCTTCGTCCTTTATCGTCTAATAAGAATAAGAAGTGTTAATAGCAGCCCTAAGTTTGGAAGTTGGCAGGGTTGGAAAGATCCCGCACTTCGGAGAGCAGAAAAAACCGTCGGTTCTGCGCCTGATCTCTCTCTGGTCGTGTCGGTCTGCCCCCATCGGGTTATGACAGTATAGAGAATGCACCTGTGTTTTTGTACACACATATTATGCGCTATAATATATCCTGTACCTGGCTACCTGATCTCTGTTGAGATTGACCATGACCAATATCGGAAGGGGAGGCATAAAAGAAGGAAGGAAGATAGGAGAAGGAGGAAGTGCATTATAATATATATTCTATATATATATTATATAAAGCTACACTGACATTTAACACAACGCCATTTATTACATACCTTTGCTGAACCACTTCGCCAATCATCAATCATATCTCCTACGTACCTGGTTGATCTCTGTTGAGATTGGCCACCTAGACGGATATCGGTCAGGAAGGCATGAAGGCATGAAGGAAGAAAGGACATAGCAGCACCCAGCAGCGTATGCTGGGTAGGAATACTCAAATATACTCAAATCACCAAACATAACATTAGATTATTCTAGGTCCTTAATATGTACACAAATGTTGACTTGTGTGCGATGTTAATTAACCCGTTGATATTTTAGTCTTACAATGCAATTGCAGAGAATGCGGGGCGCGAACAGCACTCAGTTATAATTATTGTGACTATGAGTTTTAGTGAAATAGGACGCATTTCATTTGGAAGTTTCTAGAATTTATTTTTATGTACTCACGTAAAGCTAAAAATAAGCTATGGGACTGATAAAAATACTAAATTTATTTATCATACTTTTGATGAAGGGTCATAAAATGAGGAATCTTGGCTAAGAATTTATGTTTTTTGAGTTTTTGAAGTTGGGGTTAATTTTTAAAAAACAATGTTAGAACGTCTTTGTATGCTACTTCTTTCGATGTTTTGATTTGTGATAAAAAAGCTTGGAGTTTTTTAAAATACAAGACGAAGTTTTATATCGTCCAAAACGAGACACTTTTCCATTTTCTTGCCTCTCTCTCATTGGAGACAGCCTTCTAAAGCGGTGGCAATTAGAAAATATGAATTCATTTAATGACGCTCTGAAAGCACCTGAAAGTAGGTGGACTTAGAAAATAAATATTTTGACTTTGACTTTGAAATGGGACGGTCTCACACAAAACGGGATGGATGGTCACATTCGTTATAACAGGAATGTTTGCAGATTATGGTAAATATCCCGTTAACTGGGATTCGCTTTAACCATAGCGGCACTAATTGCTGTGATTTGAACAGTCGTTTGATTTGCTGTGAATTAATTCATAGTCATCAGGTCATCCAATATTGCGAGTGAATCCAAAAGTCAATTGAATAAACGTTATTTAAGGTATTTGGTAGCAGATACGAAAGTACATAATTATTTCTGCACCTTTACTGTGTAGTTGGTCATCGATAACGACCTTAGTTACAAATGTTTCTTGTGTCTCATGTCAAAGAGAGTAAAGTTAGATGTAACAGTGCATTGCGGTGGTGGGAAGCAACCTCCTTGCTGTGGTGAAAGCCATGGTCAGTGATCAGAGTTCGTGGACCGCTGTATGTCTCTGTGTGTCTTTTTCTACTAGGACGTGATGTCGCAGAGAGAAGCTGCGATTAGAGAGGACGACCCTCTCTCGAATCCTCTCCGCAGCTATCCTATTTAGCCAGACTGTTAGTGTTCAAACATCACTATAAATGAACTTTAGTGATTGAAAGTATACAAATGTTTACGTAAGAATTATGTTTCACGAAGGACCTTAAAAAACCAAATGCTTTTAAAAAATAAATTTATTTAAGGAGAAAGTATTCCTAATTTCTTAACTAAGTGTTGCTCGATGCAACCTTAAAGAAAATAGGGGTTACCTGTCCAATAAGGGCCAAGATGAATATAAGAAAATGAAATATAATGAACACTTAAAATTACGATATACCAATGGAATGTATGAGAGTCGGCGATACGTAGTCCAGTGTGAACTACGGATTCACCGTTTCATTAGGGGCCCGTTGGTGTAACTTATGATTTTCAGTTGTTTCTTGAATACAAGCTTTGCTTAATTTGCTACTAGATGGCGTGGCCCAATGTCCGAGAATATTTAATATGACTGTGTAACTGTATAGCTGCGTACATGTGCTAATATCTGCGACTCTGTTTCGGCGCTGCCTCTGATTTGACGCTAATTGCTAACGATTTAGTTGCGACGCCGCTAAAATGTATGTGCTTAAGAATTAAATAAATATAATGCGACATTTAACACTACGCCATCTAGTCCCAAACTAAGCAAAAGCATACAAGTTGTGAAAATTGGATAACTGATGGACATACCTTTTTTGTAAAAACATACATACTATAAAAAGAAAAACACCCAGACAGTAGAAAATTACATCAGTTTTAGTGATTTAAAATAATATTTTTGAAAAATTGTTTTGAGAGATGAAGATGTGATTTATCGTTTGATCTATATCTATAATTGTATGGTCATAAAAACTGTCACACTCGCTACTATTACTAAATTCATATAATATTTCTAAAATTAATCAGTTACTTTAAGATTCTCATTTAACGTTTAAAACATATATTACTAGAAAAATAGCTACAGCATTGGCCTGAATTTAGGTAACTATTCATACAGCAGCATAAAAGTTCAAATTCATATAGAGATTTTAGACAAAATAAGCTTGTATTATCGCAATATCAACTTCAATTTCTCTGACACTCACGCGTGATGCGCCGCTGTATGCGGCAGTCAATCGCGCGCTAACCGCAAAACCCAGCTTTGAATTACATTTTATTCCTGCAACAATGGCTTAATAGTGATAATATTTGTCGAAGAAATAATCCTATTCTACTAATATTATAAATGCGATGGTTGTATTTTTGTTCCTCTTGCACGAGAAAGCTATTGAACCGACTGTGATGAAACTTGGTATACATAAATGTAAGAATCAACAATAACATTAAGGCTTTTAATCCCGGAGATTCTACGGCATCATAAATTACGCAGGTGAAACCGCGGGGCTTGGCTAGCATTCTAAAAATTAAAATTTACCAAGAAAGGTTTATATGTCCGCCACAGCTTCTGAGGGAGAAGCAGATATCTCACACACATTTTGTTTTATTTAAATTTAAATATGGGAAACGCTTAATGAAATCAAAGTCTTTATTTTTTTATGTAACAGCAGACAAGCGGAGCATGCAGTTCACGTTATGTTAAGTGATTGATCTCAGCCCATGAACATCTACAACATGAAAGAGTCATAGCTGCCTCGCAGGCTTACAGGGAAGGCAAGGAGATAAAGGGATGATTAATGATAGGAAATTGGGAAAGAATAGAAAATGATAGTATAGGGATGGGATAGGAATAAAAGCCTCCAGATCTTCGAAAGACAGTACAAACACTGCTTAACACCGATCTTCTGCTGGGGTTGGTTCTTATACCGGTGCGAACTAGGCCCAATCGTAAAATGTTCGACTTCCACAAGACTATTACTGAAAACTTTATGCAGCAGAACTACCCTCTATCGCCTCTTACGATACCCACGAATAAAAATGAGCTGCTGACACACATGTTCCAACCCGTCGCCACGTCAAAGTCAAACTCAAAACGTTTATTTACCAAATCGGTCTCCTTCGAAGCGCTTTTAGAACGAAAGACTATACAAAAATTTTCTTCGACAATACTCTTCATAAAAAGCAGCATTTTACCCACTTACCTCCCCTTGTAGCAAAGCAGGCGATATCGTCAAATTAGATTGATTCACTTGTGTGCGTCTTCGATTATTGCAACATTGCAATCCTTTATTAATTTTTAGATTATTCCATGAATTCTCGATATTGCTCCCGTGGGCCCAGTATGTTTATTGGAATACTGTTTTATTGTTGTGAATTTATTAAATTACTTAGTTGCTATCAGCTTTTGTTGCATAGAAAGTAATTGTGTAACTAGGACAATAGAGCTTTATTTACATTGTTGTGGTTAATTAATGAAGACTGTTAATATAGATTTCATAAAATACACATAAATTATGTACATAATTTTCATAACAAGTTATGAGTTTGTAATAATCGAAATCGATTTGAGAAATATTTGAGAGTCAGGAATGTTAAGAATTTTTCCAATATTTATGTGTTTAATAGTAAGCAAAACATTTCGATATACATATATTTTTTTCTATTTCCATACAAAAATAATAAAAGACAATTAAATGGAAAAAATATAACTAATAGATATACTTAAGAATACTTTTTTATAGATACATACTATAGATAAAGTAACACCCAGGCAGAAAATTAAAATGTTCAACACACAATAATTTTCTACTCATGGAGATCGAACCCGCACCCTTCGGCGCAATAGACCATTGCTACATCCACTGCGCCAATCGGGTCAAATGATATTATGTTCACAATTCAGGTTTAATTAATGGCATGTAACACATTATCCATTAACTAGTCAGTAGGTGATAAGCAAGGTTCAATGAGCAGGCACCTAGCTCACAATACCATCGCCTAATACACTATGTTTCTTTCTAAGAACAGTATAAGTGAAAAATGTATATAATTGAGTGGCACAACGCATTAGCTATTAACGCCTAGCTATTTATTTATTTATATTTTATTTATATAGTACATAAGTATGTGGGAACATAGATGCACTCTCTATTTCTTGTCCAACCTGACCTAATTGAGACCAGGCAGTTGAGAGTACTGCCAACTTCCTGACTCAGAGCTGCTATTGAGATTTTTATAAAACCTCAATTATATTTTTGTCTTCCGGGAATCGAACTCGAGATTCCTCAATCTATATTCCTAGGCCAAGCAGGTGAGTGTACCGCCAACTTCCTGACTCAGAGCTGCTATTGAGATTTTTATAAAACCTCAATTACATTTTTTGTTCCCCGAGAATCGAACTCGAAATTCCTCGATCTATATTCCTAGGCCAAGCAGGTGAGTGTACCGCCAACTTCCTGACTCAGAGCAGCTCTTGAGATTTTTATAAAACCTCAATTATATTTTTGTCTCCCGGGATTCCAATCCGAGACTCCTCAATCTGTAATCCTTACGTAAGTAACCTTTACATCAAAGAGGCAGTCAGTTCAGGTTTATAATCACAATCCTATCGGCTCCAGGCCTGTATAAGTGGTACGTACATAATTGAGTGGCACATAACACATTAGCTATTGACGAGTCACTAGATAAGCAGGGTTCACTGAGCATGTCACCTAGCTCACAATACTATCGGATAATCCTCAGTTCACTCCGTTAAATAGTTTAAAAGTGGGTGATTTATACGCGTACTAAATTGCATGAAAATTCAGTGTATTTAATATGAAGCTTCTTTTACATCTCTTTTACACGTTCATGGATAACTCGTATAATACTTTTCATTTGTATGATTTTCTTTTTCATCTTAAGACCTAAAAATATATATTTAACGTACTCAGCGGTTTCACTTGCGTATATCTCCTGTTCCGTAGGATGTTCGGGGTAAAAACTTTCATGTCCGGGTTTCAAAAAATATCTCTATATCAAAATTTTCAATTAAAATAATCAAATATGTCCTCCTCATAATATGAATAAAGATTTTTATGTTTGTATCTGTTTATTGATTTATTTCGCACTATCCGAAACTAATATTTTTATACATATACAATTAAGTACATACAAAAGCGCAATAACATTTCAAGAGCCATTCAACGATCGGGCACGCATTCGTTCCCAACGACATTGATGTATGCATACTAAAACTACCCAATTGAAAAATCAAAACCAACCGCAGTTTACTCTCCCTAACAATTACGTATAAACAATGTTTACCATCTGTAAATAACAAAAAATAACATTTTATTGAATAACGAAAATGGAAATGACTGCATGAAACCGGTTTGTACAAGTTGATTCCAGTTTCAAACATTGGTTTTGATTAAAAGTACCAACTGTTCGCTGCGAAATGTGTTTTTAGTGAATACTGTTGTTGCAATTTAGAATTTTACTTTGTACGTGGCGTGTGGAGATGTTTCTGGTATAATTTTATGATACTGAAATATCGCTTTTCAAATAATGATTTGAACCTCAAAAAAAAATCTCTATAGATTTGTTTGCTTTTTTAATCATTTTTAACCGTGTGGCGACGGTTTAGAATACATATGTCGACATCCTATTTCTACCTGTGGGTATCGTAAGCGACAGAGGGGATCGTATCATTGGGTATCGTAAGAAGCAATAAAAGAGTGAGAGCCGAGCATTAGACGATTGGGCCAAGCTCGCACCGGTGTAAATACCACCCCATCAGAAGACAGCGTGAAGCAGTATTGCAGTGTTTCGAACGGTGAGCGGATGCCCGGATTCCTCTCCGATCCTTTACTACTCCTC
Organism: Phoebis sennae; assembly: GCA_001586405.1. NCBI lineage: Eukaryota > Metazoa > Arthropoda > Insecta > Lepidoptera > Pieridae > Phoebis > Phoebis sennae. The sequence continues at coordinate 6,816 of LQNK01000636.1, read as the reverse complement.
TTTCAACCACTCCCTCTGTCATCTCTTACGATACCTACGTGTAGAAATGGGATGGCAACACATATATTCTTACCCGTCGTCTCACGGAAAAGATGCAAGATGCATGCGATTTGTATAGCTTTAAGTTGAATTGGGCCAAGTTCGCTCTGGAAAAGTGAGCATTTTATATGTAACGACGCAGACGTGTTTCTTCCAGAGACGACCGACGCCTGAAGCCTATAACCATTACTGATCGACCACTATTCTTTATTTATCATCATAACTTTACAGCCGCCTAAGATCATTCACACAATCATATTCTGCATCATTTTCTTTGTTTTTTATTTATTTTTGTTGTTTTATTCTATTTCTTCATTTACTAGATGTTTTTGAATTTTAATTTTATAACGTATTATTTTTTATTTTATTTCTCAATTTACATTTTTATTTATTGTCACAATAACTATCATGAGACAATCTTTTAATAAATAAACAGTCTGCCGTCATTTAGATTAAATTATTGTGATTTGATTTGATTTGATCATTGATATCCAATACTTTTGAGACTCTTTCTAGTAACGAGTGTATATGGGCGTTCGTGATCCTGAAAATAAAGTGACTCTTGCTTTTTGTTACCCATTTAAAATATAAAAATACTTATTATTAAAATTTTGTTTAAATCGTAGGCATCAATGTCTACAATTCATATAAAAAAAAATAACTACGTTTAAACAATATTGTAGCTGTTTCAGGGTAATTTTACTCAACACTGTATCCAAAATAATATAAATGCGAAAGTTAGTTTGTTTGTTACCTCTTTACCTTGTATTTACTTAACCAAATTTCTATTGCAGACATCTCATTAGAACGGAAAAATACATAGGATGGAAAGGCGATCTGTTCTTGTGCTTTGTCCTGACTTGTATGTAAATTACTGCTCTGTTGTTTATTGTTTATTTTCTCTATTTAGATATTTCATTTTTATTGTCTTTAGAGGAACAATATTATTTATGTAACAATTTATGCTATTTATACAAAGAAAGAGCGAGATATTCTAACACAAGTATTTTATACTTAAAAGGATTTCATTAAAAAAAACTATAGAAACTAATTGTTACTGAATATACATTTTTGATTTTGTATCATGTAGTTTTTTTGTTTATATTTTAATATAGCGAGCGAAACCGCTTGTAAAAACTAGTTTAATTTAAACCATCAATTACTAATTTTTTTACAAATAACAATAAAAATATTGTAACACCCTTTACAAGGCACATTTTACTCAAAACTGTATACAGAACTTCTAAAATGCAACTCGGAATTATGATTCTGAATTGCATTTTAAAAGTTCTGAATGATCATTTATGAATGGTTTCGAACAAACCATCGACTTCCTACAAAAAGCTCCAATCTAAAATTAAATAATGTCCAAAATGTAACATTATTGTATAGTTAATTAAGCGAAGATGGTTAAACCTTATGAAATTCGTTCACAAAGGACAACGGAATCTAATTACACGCTTACGCTTTCATACAACAATAGAAATATGAGATATTATTGCTCCCATTTAATTTTGTAAGTATACTATCGAGTCGAATTTAGTTCAGTTCGTAAGACTAGTTTTTACACCTGACCTCGATTGTGTTTTTTACTATGCACTTTTGATCCTATTTCAATATCAATATACTATCCCAAGTAATTTATTAATATTCATGTCTTTATAAAATTTCATCTAAAAGTACCTTTTTTATATAATTATTAATTCAATAAATATCTCTTTGGTTCTATAATGAATTCAACAATTTTTAATGAATGTTAAAAGTGATGCATATTTTATTTTCTCTTCTATTAAAACATGACAGATTAAATCAGTATTTTTATAGAACTAAAAATATGTAGAGTTATTTTATATAATAACTCTACATAGCCACGTACTAAAACGGGCCAAAAAGTCAACGACTAATCTAACAGTAGCACGTTCATAAATGAACAAATTGGTCTTCTAACGTATAAAATTCGAACACCGTATTGTCCGCCGCGGCCATTCACACGCCGCTTTCAGCCCATCACCTCGCACAAAAGGCATAAAGGATGTTACCGCAAAATGTATCCAAAAATCGAGGTAATGGACCACGATGCAGCCCCACTGCAAGGGTTGAACGACCGAACGCATGCGCCATGCCTTTTCTAGCTAAATTACCCAAAGACCTGTCTTAGTACGCGCTGATTCTAACTGCGATCAAATTTCGATCTTACTATGTAACCAACTGAATCCTTTGGCGCCATGTTTCAGGCTGGTAGTACGTAGCGGTCTCAGTCTGCCGCGAACCGCCGAAGGTTCCGCACGTGGTGACCGTCTCGCTCGCAAAAAGTTCGGAAACTTTTTCACGTCGTCATCGGCGTGAGTGTTTTTTGTTGACTGTGCTCCGTTAATGAGAAAAGTTGATGGATTTTAAACATTGTGCTGTGGGATGAAACTACTGTTTAAGGTATTGTTTGAGTTACATTTGATTATTTGCTTTTTCAACGGTTATTGATGGCCTTTGTAAGCAATACGAAATAGTTTATTTATGAACTTTTTGATTGTTTAATGTGTGGAAAAATTTTGACATCTTTTTTATAGCCTATTAAGGAAGAGTATGTATATGAATAAAGCGTACGAATGAAATAATTATTGTGAAAGATATCCATTATTAAATTGGTATTATTTAAATATAAAAAGAATTAAATACATATTTTTTATAACAGAAAATTTTCTTTTTATTCCCGTAGAGGTTTTATTTTTTTAAATTTGAGTTTAAAATAAAATTAATTGTAAAAATAACAACCGACAAAAGTTATGTAACAATAACTACACAACATTTCTGTACAATTAAATTGAAAAAAAAAACCCTAAATATAAGCTCCTACAATATAAATCAATATAATTTATCCGATATTCGTCGCTATGACTCTACATAATAAAAAAATAAAATAAATTTAATTGCAACAAATTCATCGGTAAAGCGCGTATTTCATCCATCGAAAAAAGTCGAGAGCACTTAAAATCACTACTAAATTGTGTCCATAACGACGGCTGACAATTTTCGAGTACCCTCAAACTTCGTTAATCTGCCTATCAGTGCTGTGCTAACTAGCGACGGTTTTATTTCAAACTAGGTGTTTTTTGTAACGCTTATTATGATTTGACAGGGAATTTTAAAAATTTAATATATTCATGGAAAATTATGGAATTTATAAGAGTTTTAATATATTCCTGGAAAATTATGGAATCTATAAGAATATTAACTAAATTTCTTTTCATTGAAAAATATCACCTTCTTTAGCCTGATGACTGTACTTAGCTCCAGAGTATTGGCGTGACACTAACTAACACTTCCATATAAGAGACACTTTCATATTTTGTGCAATAAAGCAGAAAGTGCGCTTTTGAGGTAATCAGTCACATATAAAATAAGGATCAAATGAAAGGATATATGATAAGTAAGCAACAACTTTTACTATTCAATGAACCGCCTATGTACTTCATACTTTGTATTAATACTTTAATTTGAAGAAAAACACATTTTTTAACTTTCAATTCCACTATATTAATATAGTTGAATCGAAAGTTAAAAAATGTGTTTTTATTATAGACGTATTTGTCTTTATGAAAAAAAAAATCAATACAAGGAGTATTGATTTTTATACAGGGTGTCCCGTAATGAGTGAAGCATCTTTTGAGGAATGATAGCTGAGCTAATAATCTATCAAAAAAACTCAATATAGGTCATACGAAAATATCACTGTTTTTGAGATATTCAGGAATTTGTAGTTTTTTCAAAAATGTTGACCTCGCCCAATGTTTTATATTACTGTGGCCTTAATTCTTATTTGTTTTTCATAATTTTGTTAATAAGTCTTCTTTATGAGTTGCTTTCTTGGATACATGCATTAGATATTAATAGAAATATCAGACAACGGAAGAAAAAAAATATTTATTTCAAATTTAGTATAGAGTAAAATTTTGAGGTCAGATTTGATAGTCTGTGGTTTAAAAAAATTGTACTACACTGAGACGGGCAGTGAACTTAAAAACTTCTGTATTTAATACCAATTTCAAAATGGTATAAAACTTATGGTTTTTCCCTATAGCAAAAAAATATTGCAATTTGAAATCAATTTGGGACCTATTTTAATGATACGTCCAGGACGATACTTAGTATGAAATGTTATTTTTTTACATGAAAAATAAAATTAAATATTATTATCGGTCAATATTAATAAAACTACATAATCTGTAACGTGAAATATTATGTATAAATGCATAAATTTTCAAAATTTTTAAATAGAACTGTTATTGTACTATACCGTTATAAACCTTTGATTTTACGTGTTGTGCCACATTCTACCATGGAAATAGCTGGAAATTTGACTTCAGCTCCCACTACACCTATCATCAGTTTAATAGATCAATAATTATGGACCCGGAAATCTCACGCGACGTTGGTTAGTCTCTGAAAAGTTTGGCCACCATAGCTAAAATTTGGCACATAAGTAATTGGTTTACTTTTACATTTATTTTAAATTAATAAAATAAAATTTTCATAGATAAGTATTAGAGAATATTGGAGAAATATGAGGATATTGTAATGGCATACAATAAAAGTGGATATTAAATTTCATGAAGGTTTATGCATTTATACACAATACATCACATTACAAATTATGAATTCTTATTAATATTGACCAATAATAACATTTAATTTTGTTTTTCATGGAAAAAAATAACATTTCATGCTTAGTATCATCCTGAACGTATCATTAAAATAGGTCCCAAATTGATTTCAAATTGCAACATTTTTTTGCTAAAGGGAAAAACCATAAGTTTTATACCATTTTGAAATTGGTATTAAATACAGAAGTTTTTAAGTTCACTGACCGTCTCAGTGTAGTACAATTTTTTTAAACCACAGACTATCAAATCTGACCTCAAAATTTTACTCTATACTAAATTTGAAATAAATATTTTTTTTCTTCCGTTGTCTGATATTTCTATTAATATCGAATGCATGTATCCAAGAAAGCAACTCATAAAGAAGACTTATTAACAAAATTATGAAAAACAAATAAGAATTACGGCCACAGTAATATAAAACATTGGGCGAGGTCAACATTTCTGAAAAAACTACAAATTCCTGAATATCTCAAAAACAGTGATATTTTCGTATGACCTATATTGGGTTTTTTTGATAGATTATTAGCTCAGCTATCATCCTCCAAGAGATGCTTTACTCATTACGGGACACCCTGTATATTCCCGTTCTTTTTCCATCTCTAATATTCAATATTGACTTTATATCCCGTTTTCCTTAGGCCGGTACATCAGCCATGACAGTTCTGATGAAACGGGTGTTCGTGATGTTCGGGTGACGGTGAAAAGATTAGTCTTACTGACATTGTCACAATAACGTGATAGAAATAGAAATTCTCTATTTACCCTTCTTTCAAGGCATCTGCAACACTTCATGTTGTAGATAGAAAGAAAGAGAAAGAAGAAAGAAAAATCATTTATTGGGACAACTCATTATACATACATTTACAGACATAATGTAAACAAACAAAGTAAACAAATGAGTGCCCCAACTGGGTCTCCACTCAATGTCTAAACGGAATTCCAGGTACAGCTGGAATTCTCACACTGATTTTCAGTGGACACCACAATTGACTCACTGACGGCAGCAACAAAAATCAGTAATAAGAAGAAAAATAATATGTTTAATATAAGAATAGAATAAGAATATGTTTAATATAAGAATAGATAAATGTACATACATAGTTACATATACACAAAATTATACACATCAATATAAAAAGCTACTATGGTAGGGATACATAAAATGATTACCTAATTATGCCTCAAGACCTTTTTGTATCTGTAGCAAATAATTTCTAAGTTTACTCTTAAAACCAAAAATACCTTTTTGACTACGGATAGGGGGAGGAAGGTCGTTCCAGCATTTAGAGGCGCTGAATTTAAAACTACCTCTAAATGCAGTGGTCTTATGGTGAGGCACCTCCATTAGAATATTCCCGAAACAAGTGTTGTAGGACGTGTTGATTTCCGACAACCACTTTAGCTTTTTACATAAGTAAGGGGGCACTTTATATTTTAAAACGTTAAAGAGTAGTGTAGCAAGGTGTAACTGGCTGCGGTAATCCATTTTCAGAATATTATTATTATTTAGATAAGGAGTAACGTGGGAACGATAGGGGATATTGTAACAAAACCGCGCACAAGCATTTTGTACCCGTTGTACAATTTTTTTAGTAGAGGCCAGAAGCCTAGGAGCAACGACTGTATCGGCATGATTAAATTTGGATAATATTAGCACAGATAATATAATACTATACTAGTACAGATGCCCCATCCCATACAAGGTTTTTGACTCGTCCTAAGTTGGCAAAACCTTCGGGCGCCCGAACCTTTCATTTCGACCCAATAGATGGCGGTTTTTCTTGACTGTGTTTCTGGCTTTCTGCGTGCTGTCGTAGGTCTGCCACTCTCCACCAGATATCACTAGTCGCTACTATAGATTTTATCTTTATAGTTTGCGCATGAGTATCGTTATTAAATTTCACGTTCATTTTAGTATTATATTTTTTATATGTGGTGTGTATCTATCTATAAGGTATTTTTGTTTGTTGCTAGGATGCCATTGTGATGTTTTTATTATCTCAATTTTGTTTAAATACAACTTACTAGATTCGTGGAGTTGTGTCAATTGGTTGTGACTTGTGAGTCATGCACTTGTTACGTCTCGCTCTTTCTTATTGTTTTATGTAGGTTTGGAAAA
>LQNK01000634.1:13272-60010 GCA_001586405.1 Phoebis sennae | reverse complement strand
TGTAAAATTTGTTTTTGATAAATACGAAATTCAAGTAGATTGAGGAAGGTCATGTGAAGGTGTTACGCATAACAATTAAAATTAAAATAATATATTATAAGGTATTTGTGAAAATAAATTATCCCGTATTTGGTTCATAGTGATGTCTTCTAAAACTAAGGCGTTTACACATGAGTAAGGCTTGCATTAGCGGACATGATACTGTATCTTAACGGTTGCGAGAAATTGTAACATTTGCTTTTGAAAATACCATTATAGGTAGGTTATGACAGACGTTATAAATAAATACGGTAGTAAAATGATAACTGTTAATTTTTTGTTTGTTATCCATGTATTTTAAAACAGTACGGTTGTAAATAACAAAGATGTTCTCTTTTTAACATAATTATATTTTTAGTAACGGTTTATGTATAACACAAGTATACGGTATCAATATCATAACTAATATCGTTTTTATTATTCTTATACAAATAGATACATATGGACTACAGATATACGTATAAATCTCTATGGTAATTGAAAAACAAGGGTACCTACAATTTAACAATGATTATTTTCTAGGCCTTTTTTGAAAACTTATCTTCATAATTATAACGTAGGATAGTGACATCGTTTTCTAGAACATAAATTGTGGAATTAATACTGATACTTCGCGACTTTTACGACGTGGCTTGTTGGTTTTATATATCGACATAAACGTAGGGCACTATTTCCATTACAGCAACATTAACACAATAATTTGTTTCTAAAATAAACGGTTTTAAAACCACTTAGATAGCCGTTTAATTATTGTCAAGTAACTGTATTGTAAAATTTATAAAACGCGTAGTATGCTCAAGACCTATACAATAATTTATTGATTATGGCCTTAAAAATAATAATGGCACGTAAAACACCCTCAGTACTAAGCCTACCGGTAATCTATTCATAATTTGCAACAATAACCGTCACAAAGGAACTTTCATAATGTTCCAATAAATCTATTGCAACACCGAGGTGTGGACGAAATAAGTAGCCATTAAAGTCAGCCTGTAACTGTAAACACGGGCAGACAGCGCTTTACCGGTCCAATGGCCGCCATGTTGGATTTATGACGTCATGTGCAACAATTAGAAATAAATCGAATTTCGAATTCTCTGGTAAGCACGGGATGTTCGATATTTAAATGTAAGATAGTAAATTTGTTTTTTAGTTTGTTAATTTAATAAAGAAGTAGCCATTAAAGTCAGCCTGTAACTGTAAACACGGGCAGACAGCGCTTTACCGGTCCAATGGCCGCCATGTTGGATTTATGACGTCATGTGCAACAATTAGAAATAAATCGAATTTGGAATTCTCTTGGAAGTACGGGATGTTCGATTTTTAAATGTGCAGCCTTGTAGCCGTTTATGTCAGCCTGTAACTGTAAGCACGGGCTGACGACACTTTACCGGTCGAACGGCCGTCACGTTATGTTTACATTTATTCAATTAAGAAGTCTTTGGATTTCAAATTTATCAGATGTGCAGCACAAGATACTCGATAGACTCATTGTGCACAATTCTATTGCTACCAATAAGTAAATTAACAAACTAATAACAGTTTAATATTATAATGTTCGACATACTTGCGGAAAAGAGAACCCTTTTATAGATGATGATGTGCAGTCTTCACTAAACTGAAATACCAAAAAATGCGTTAAATCCAAACATTTCTCTAATTATCCACCTCATTCCAGCATCTCGCTCATGTAAGCATTTAAAAACCGTGCTCAAAATACAAGCAAAACGCACCTTTGCCCCTACCATGGGTTACCCTTACAAAATAGTTTAACTAATCGAGTCGAGTTTAAATTAAAACTCGATAGGCACGAGTGAGAGTGAGATAGCAGTACTTAAAGCTATATTGCTTTCATATGTTTGTACAGATACTCACAAGGTATAAATGAAGTTAGAGTTGAGTATTGCATACTGGTATCGGGGAATCTACCAGGCTATAAAAACTTAGCTTGAAACCGTGTCATACTCTTTTTGGCACTATTAAGGGCGATGCTAGGGTACATCCCATTTCTTTGAATTTACGCGCCTTTCTACATTCAAGTAATTCATTATTTTTGTAATGATTATACGAGTATGTTTGTAGAACGCTAGGAATATCTGTATCATAGTATCCTTCAAATAGACGACTACCCACTCCCGCAGCGCATATCTTTTCAGAAGATACAACATAAATTGTGGAGTCAATACTAATACTTCACGTCTTTTACGACGTGGCTTGTTGATTTTATACATCGACATAAATGTAGGACACTATACCCATTACAGAAATCGCATATCTTTTCAGAAGATACATATCTTATGTATCTTCTTCAGTGTATCTTCTGAAAATATATAAAACAGAATACTTTTCTTATCTATTCAATGAATATAAAAAATCATAGTAAGGGCCTCACACTAGCGCTAAGGGGGTATTCACACGTAACACCTGAAGTGCCTCCAAGGAGCTATTATGCCTCCATTATGCCCTGAGTACGTCATAATAGTCGTCTCGCGAGAATAATGTGTGAAAACTGCGGGAAAATGTTTATATGAAAATGCATTATGCACTATTATAGTTTTAATGCGATGGTGCATGGTTTTCTGTATGTGAATTTAATGACGCGCGTATTATTTTTAAGTACGTGCTATTTTGTTAGTGGAAATGTTTAGAATTTAAACGTTTTTAATGAGTAGAAGGTTTGTTGGTTGGATCAGTGGTTAGCGCGTTAGGCTTATAACAGAGTGGTTCTAGGTTCGATCCTAGGTGGAGACGACAATTTTTTTGACTTGGCACGGTAAAGAAGGCTGATCACCTACTTGTCTAATAGTAAAAAAATATCAGTGAATCGGATTTAACATCCACCTGACGCTCCAAGGGTGGACATGGGATTTAGTTAAGAATAATCAGTATCTCGTCAATGTCGTGCACATTATTCTTGTCTTGTTTTTGATTGGACGCTGTAAATAAAACTATAAAGACTCAATTTATTTAAAATATTTTATTATTTACAGTATTTCTTCCTCGTGTGGCTTTTGGTTTTTGCTTAATCTAATAAAAAGTTCCATTCAGTATTTGAAGAGTACAGTCATCAGATCACTTAGAGATAATTCCATTTCGATATAGAACGAGGTTACTTGTCTTAACTATCAATTTATGTTTAAATAAATATAATAAATAATGAATAAAGGTCGTATTGACTAATACAGATTTTATGCTCCTATTCTACGCACATAGGTATAATTATAATTATAAGAAAATAATTATATTTAAGCATTTGTCAAAATTCCCCTCTTCTAACATAAAGCCTACCTTTAAAAATATACTGACCTAATTTCAGGTGCTTTCCCTTACAGTGAATCAGGTTACTCAGTCAAGATATCATTTTTAATATGCAACTGTGTAAATAAAAAACAGGTTATTTTAAAGATGAACAAACAATTATATTACAGTGTATTTAATAATAGGATTTATCAAATATTCCAAATGTTCTCAATAAAGTCTCAATTTTATAATTTCCCAGAATTTTTCTTATTTCATGAAATGTGGGCGCTTATGGGCGGCGTTGATCACTTAACACCAGATGACTCGCCAGCTCGTGTGCCCCCCTTACATCATAAAAAAAAATTACCTCTGAAGCAACTGCTGTATTTTTTACGTTACAGCAGGCACGCGGGGCTTGCGATTAGAAATTTTTGATAAAAAACGTACTTGTCTTATAGTTCGTAGTCTTTCAAATCTTTAAATGTATTATGTAAATCTCGCATAGAAAGTAACAATTTTGCTCTAAATAATAAAACATAAAATATAAAGCCAAAGATTGTAGAATAAAATAGTATGAAAAAGTACACCTAGCACAGATAAATGTTGAAAGCTGAAAGAAAGAAAATATGTAATGTTTTAATATTCCCATCTGCTGTTCTTTAAGTGTGGTGTAAGGTAGAAACTTTTAATGAGCGAATTTAGATAAATACTTATAAAATAGACATTTCTTCTTGTTTTTTCAGGCGTCCAATCATTCACCCTCGCTCACGCTACGAAACACAGTGCAATACTGTTTCACGCCGATCTTCTGCTGGGGAAAGGGAATGGGACAGGCCATTCCCATCCCCTTCCTCTTCCTGTTCTACTCCTAAACGAATTACCTATAATTAAACTGAAAAGGCACCTGCGACGCTGTACATGTTCATGGGCTGCGGTCAGTCACTTAAAATCAGGTGAACCGTATGCTTCGCTTGTCTGATGAACCATAAAAAATACAATGTCACTAAATTATCACTATTGACTCAACATCTCGAGCTATTTCAGAACAGCTAGTTTCTTTAACTTGCACCACTGAGCAGTGTGACTTGCGGACGTGTCATTAGTCGGTTGATGAATGCGCGGCATTAATATTGACACTACAATATAGGTCGGTATTCGGTACAGAAGACAATCTCAATCATCACTATTGACTCACTATATGTCAGGCTAATTCAGAACAGCTAGTTTCTTTAACTTGAACCACTGAGCAGTGTGACTTGCGGACGTGTCATTAGTCGGTTGATGTGTTATTAACAATGCGTTCACTCTCGGTTTAACTAACATATACGCAATAGATCGGTACAGGAGACACTCTTGTATAATATCTCGGGCTACTTCAGAACAGTTGACATTCTTTAACTTGAACCACTGCGCGGTGTGACTTGCAGACGTGTCATTAGTCGGTTGATGAATGCGCGGCGTTAATATACTATTGACACTACAAAATAGGTCGGTATTCGGTACAGAAGACAATCTCAATCATCACTATTGACTCACTATATGTCAGGCTAATTCAGAACAGCTAGTTTCTTTAACTTGAACCACTGAGCACTGTGACTTGCGGACGTGTCATTAGTTGGTTGATGAATGCGCGGCGTTAATGTGTTATTGACGATGCGTTCACTCTCGGTTTAACTAACATATACCACCAAATAGATCGGCACAGAAAATAATCTCACTCAATCATCACTATTCACTCAATATCTCGGGCTACTTCAGAATAGTCGAGTTTCTTTAACTTGAACCACTGAGCAGTGTGACTTGCGGACGTGTCATTAGTCGGTTGATGTGTTATTGACAATGCGTTCACTCTCGGTTTAACTAACATATACGCAATAGATCGGTACAGAAGACACTCTTGTATAATATCTCGGGCTACTTCAGAACAGTTGACATTCTTTAACTTGAACCACTGAGCAGTGTGACTTGCGGACGTGTCATTAGTCGGTTGATGAATCCGCGGCATTAATATTGACACTACAAAATAGGTCGGTATTCGGTACAGAAGACAATCTCAATCATCACTATTCACTCAATATCTCGGGCTACTTCAGAACAGTTGACATTCTTTAACTTGCACCACTGAGCAGTGTGACTTGCGGACGTGTCATTAGTCGGTTGATGAATGCGCGGCGTTAATGTGCCTCCCATTCACAATGCGTTTTCAGTCTTACTACGGGCGTTATAAAAATTTCTTATTAAAATGAAACTTGAGTGTCTGTACGTGGCTAGCGTTGATGTTTATTTTAATCATCTATAGAGAGTGTTTTACTTTTAAGAGCTTAAAAAGCGTTACATAATTGATTTTTATTAATATTAATACTTATGTTATACCGAAATTGAAACTAATTTCTTTTTGTAAATTATTTATATTTACCAAGCTTTCTCTGGTGGCTGCATTCACCATAATATATGGAGGTCTTGAGCTCAATAAAATGTAATCTATCACCAAATTCCACTAATTATCTATATTTATGCGAAATTCCATCAAAATCCATTCAGTAGTTTCAGAGTGATTAGCACAAACATCTAAGCATCCATACCTTCACATTTATAATTAGCTTTCCGCCCGCACCTTCGCTCGCATGGACTACATTGCAATTAATTTTTTTTTTAATACTTATACCAATAGGCTTATATAGAAAAATTAAGTTTGATTGGTTGAATAATTTGTTAGAAAAAAAATTGAACGAATGAAACATGGAGCATGGAGCAATTTTATTCTTGAATAAAATTTTACCACCGATCTTATTTAAGCTTTTACTTCCAAACTCTATTTTAATACAACATCATCAAACCTTATTGTATGAGTTAAGGTTATAAACTAATAGCATACATAAATAGGTTATTGGTGAAAGTGAGGTTAACTATGAAATTACATATAATACCGATCATAAATAACGCTCTAAACGCAATAACAATACATAAACACATAAACACACATAACGATATATCAAATATGAACACACGCGAATAATGTCGTAAATATATGGGACATGGGCTTAGTGAAAGTTTGTGTGGTAAAATGATAACAAATTGTATTCTTAAAGATTGTACTTATAAATGTGTTTTTTAACATGTTTGTACCGTAATTGTCCGAGCGAAGCGAGAATCAAGATGTAAAGAGGCTAGTCTAAGAAAACCTAAAAAATATATTTTTTTTTTAATAAAATAATTATCGTCTCGTGGTCGTATATTTTCTTATAATAGTTTAAAAGTGCAATGCATACAAACGTGTAAAACATGTCAAATAAAATAAAGGATCTTCATAAACAATTCTCATAAGATTTATTTAGTGCCGTAAAACAAAGCGACGTTATTATTCCATGGGACGTAACGTATGAAAAATAAAGTTTTATTATGTCTTCTTACGATAATACTTTTGTAAAGAATTCACTTTAACAAACCAGTCAACAGAACGGGCGTACGTTTTAGAAGATTTCGTATGAAAAATATAGTATTTTCACTAATTCACTCATTTTTGCAAGAACACGTAGGTATATAGATATTTACAAGATTGTTAAAGTAGCATGTTCTAATGATGGCGTGCAAAATTGTCACAATCACGTTATGTAAAAATAAAGTTCATTATGATAATAGAGAAAAAACAAATATTTTTTTCTTTGTATTCTTATAGCTCTCAAAGAACAACGATCAATGATAATGGCTCAGTGGTTATTATATTTTTTTAGTTATTTGCTTGAACATGAGTACAAAGGTATTAGACAATATAAAGAATAACATACATGTCCTGCCGATAAATGCATGCAAAATTGTGCAAAGTTAGGCGAAACATCAAAATGCCAGATAACATAGATTCAAGACATACTATTTTATATTTTCCATCATCTAAATATGTTATAGGACCAATATAAAACATGTCAAATAAAATAAAGGAGCTTCATAAACAATTCACACAAGATTTATTCAGCTATAAAACAGAGCGACGTAATTCCTCCATGGGCCGTAACACGCATTAGCGGGCTTTCCTCCATATGAGAAAATATTTTCCGTGTAATGCGACGTATTTTATTTTGTGGATGATACTCTACTTGTAATTTTTTTTGTAGTGGTAATAAAATAGAAGATGAGGGAGACATTTAATTTATATTTATTTTAATTTAGTTGATTGAAGTTTAGAACAAGCATAAAATGTTTATCTGTCTATCTACAATTTGTATAAAAATCAGTTGCTCTTCGTTAGTCCCATTAAAACTCGAGAACGACTGAACCAATTTGAGTAATTTTAGACTTGAAATATTCGTGAAAACCCAGGTAAGGTTTGAACGATGGGAAAATAGGAAAAAATTGTGAATAGAATAATAAAAATCACAATTATATTTTTCCACACAAATAGTTCGATTCAAAAATACGTTACGTTTAAAAATGGCGGTATAAAGAGCACCGAGTCAGCTAGTATGAAATAAATATAGTTTGACAACCATCAAAGTTAACAAGCCAGTGTTTGTGTATTTATAGTAAAAGTGGAAAGAGAGCGTCGTTTCTTTCATAAAGAATTAATATATTCATAATTTATACGTCACATACATACTTTACCTACAAAGACCCAAAAAAATACGTCACATATACTATTAAAGTTAGAACAACCCAATAAAATAAGGCTCGAGCAACTACAAAATGTTTTCACCATATTCATACGTTCTAAGGCCTCAGAATTTTCGTATCCAAAAGCAACAATATAAAACCAGAGCCACATTCACCCCCTCACATCGTTTAACCCTACGGGCTGCCACCTGTTGCTTCACGCATCCACACCGTAGGCTCACGGGACATACGAGACCAGTCTACAGGAAAATCGAGTTTATTCCGCCTCTGAAGGGTTAACTTTATTGGCGACGTTTTGAATTTCGAATTTGGAACTTTTCATGTAATGTGGGTAAGCAAAGAGTGACAATTTGAATTTGGAGTTAGGGACTTTTAATGTAATGTGTAAGTGACGACAATTTGAATTTGGAACTTTTAATGTAATGTGTTTATGCGAAGAATGAAGACAAATTGAATTTGGAATATTTGCATGTGTGTAAGTAAAGACCTTTCTGGAAGACAAATTTTTTACTCCTAATTGAATTTTAAATATGGAAGCCAAAGGTGCGTTTTATAAAAAAAAAATCGATTCTCGATCAGTTATTGATTTTTATATCCAGAAACGTTTTGGCCTTAAATTTGCTAAAGTAGATCCTTCATATGAGAAATTTTTAACTTCAAACTAATAGTTTAGAAAACAACATCAGTATGTAATTTGTTTGTAAAAAATTTTCCATGGGGTAATACTAACATTAAAGAAATTCCGCATCATTTGTAGAATTTCAGCAATATTATAATCCTAAGCTGATCCGCGCGGCTTCCCTACCGTAGTATATTTAAATAGCCTATAAAATATAGCCGATGTTACTCGTGTATAGCTTTCGAAAGGCGAAAGAATTTTAAAAATCGGTCCAGTAGTTTTTAGTTTATTCATTACCACCCAACAAACAAAAAAAAAATTCCTTATAATATTAGTAAAGATAACATAAGTATCAATGACAAAAAATCCTTATTATATCCATTTGTAAAGCTAACCGCTGGTCACATCCAAACCACGACTTCTTATTAGCATATTTTTGAAGAGTTGCGTTATCTCCGGCATCTACCGCGCTATTTACCTCCGAGCAATTACTCACACGTCCTAATATAATATAAATAAATAAGGATATAAATGTTCCACACACGTTCTACTTTCGTGACTGTCAAATGTTTGGTGTAACTTAAGGCGTATTGAAATTGTTTTAGACGAAGTAAAATAAAATTGTCTTAGCTTGAACTAGTAGACTGCATTTTTTGAAGTGGACGTAAAAAACTATTTTTATACTAACAACTTTAAACAGTTATAGATTTTGCCAATCTTAAAAGCTTTATGTTACCTCGCCTACTTTAGATACCAATTTAATCACCCTAACACAACACCTTGAAAACAATGAATTAATCATGAAAAATAAAATCATAGTCTTAAACCATAAACGTATCGACAATATTATGGGACACCCTGTATAAATAAATTATTGAAATAATAAATGTATAGACACATTCACTAACTCTGGACCAAGCAACATCCTGAATACTTAAACTATCAAAGCTTTAACCGCTCGCTCTCATAAACTGGGTCCATTAGACCCCACACGTAGAGCCGCACTAATTCTAACGACGTTATTATGAAAAATATGATTAAATTATAATGTATGTCTCCCGCATAATGTATGAGCGGTACTTGATCAACGCGAATAAAGGGTTTTGATACTTGCTTTACTTATATTATATTTCGATTGTTGAAGTCGCTGACGTTATGAAAAAAACATTAAAAACAAGCTTTTTGTGTTATTGAGAAATGTCTTTTTCTAGTGCGCCAAGTCAAAGACACCTAGTCTTTCTTCTCTAATAAATGTCAGTGTATATATATCTATAGATTTTTTCTTCCATCCATGATTACTTATCAAAATACATTATTGAATCATTTTCTTAAACCCAACGCTAAGGTTATAAAAATATTTTAAAAATATATATTGAAAAACAAATTTAAATTAAATGAAGCTACACTCAGAATACTGTAATGTATATAAAACAAATAAATAAGGTTTAAGAACTTTATTATTTCTCCAAGATTATAATAAATCAAAAAATAAATTAAAATAAATCAAATAAATAGAACGGTTAAAGGTATACATATCTGATTCTAAACATTTTATTTTCATTGTCTCTATTTCACTCTATGTACCTACTTGTATATGAAATAAACTTTCTTTCATTCTTTCTTTTTTTAAAAAAATTTTAAAGTCAAAGCAAGACATTTCTGAATATAACGCTTTCTCTTTCTCACATCAATATAAGTATCAAAACAGTTGAATCTCCACAGATGCTATCTCTCATACGTTAAGAGCAACCCGGCCGAATGTGAATGTCACAGCGTTTAAGAAGTTCCCACAATCGATCAGTCTTATCTCTTCTAAAAGCTTTATCTAACTGCTGTCTTGACCATTACACTTCTATTGTTTTAGATAATGTATGGTTTAACGGCTATAGTTTATCCGCATTTAAATACTTTAGGCCTATAAATAATATCGATATATATTTTAACGATCTTTTTTCTGATCAATGTATTCAAAGCAAACGAAAGCGTGTGTTCATTTTATCCTACTATATTATAAATGCGAAAATTTTTGAGGATGTACATACATACGTGAAAGAGTAACAAACAAATATATGTATTTAATGTTAAAACTACTGAACCGATTTTGATAAAATATAGGTAAGGGTATACATATAGGTAAGGGTTCGGAATAACATATAGGCTACTTTTAAACCTGGAGTTGTCACGAGATCAGAAGTTACGCGGGTGAAACCGTGGGGCGTGGCTGGTACATGATATATGAGATACTAACACAATACTTGTCTAAGTACAGTAGTAATATTATGCCAAGTAAGAAATTTCTCAACCCAAAATGACAAGTCTTATATAATACAAGTCACAATACGTCAATACAAAAAACAAGAAGACTAAGGCCTGAATCCCATCCTATACCTTTCCCATCCTGTTTAACTCCTCTCCCAATTCCCCATGATTAATCCTCTCCTTATCTCCTTTCCTTCCTTCTACATACTGCAACACTCTGACGTTGTAGATGTACTACTATACATTAAAATACACTTACAAAATTAAGTATATGAAGTCTAGTATCGTGAAAGGATAATCTTAGTCAAATATTATCCAATTGCGACTATATTACTTACGTACATTTGCAGGCATGGGATCCAGCGACCTTATTCTAAAATAAAGTTTTCCTCTTTATAATATTAGTGAAGATTTATAAATCACCTTAAATCTCAAATAACTTAACACCCACATATTTTCTAGTTAATACGGCTAATGTCAGTCAAGTGCCTTCGATCACCATTATCAATTATAGTATGTGGTAGCGCGACGCGATGCTGACACGGCTACTTTAGATGATATCTACGTAGATGAGATACAGGGTGTGTTTTTGTAATCATTTTGTTCATTGTTTAATTCTAGTATCCTACTAATATAGATAAAGAATTATCAATAATATTCTAAAATTGAATGTTTGGATGTTTGTGTGTTAATTACGCCTCAACTACTATATTTAATAGCCAAATAAAATAGTAAAGCCATTGCTTTTGATAATATACATGTACATGGGATATAGGTTGATTCTTTTAATTACTACAGAATCACCAGCGGCTCAGTTCTAGTGAAATATGAGCCCGGACGTTATCGGTACATGATTCACACCATGTCATTCGTCGTTTTTTCGTACGAAGTTTAAGTTAAAATTAATATTTGAGACAAAATAGTTTTCTTTCTTTTTAATTAGTGTTAAGGTTATATAATAAGTAAGCAGAATGCTTTTATTCTTGATACTAATCACCCACGCCTCAATTGGGTTGTTTTTATTTCTGTTTATTTAAACCAAAACACGCCATATTTTTACAAAAAGTATTGCGAAGCACATTCAAAGCTAATATTATAACAATTCGCTTAAAATAAAGGCAATAATCGAAATAAATAAAATAAAATTATGAATGGAGCTTTAAATAAAATACATAAAAATAACATTTAACATCGTAACGGTCATATTTCCCATTTACAAAACAAATATATAAGTTGACTAATATTGTATTTTTAGAACTAATATTTTATTATTTGTAACACCCTGTATCATTAACAGTTACCTTGTCACCGTACGATGTGCGTCGTCCATTGTCTCAGATAAGAAACAAATTAACGAGCATTTATCTGCCATCTATCAACACAGTTCTTATTCTTTAAGTAATGATTCGAGATTCTGTTAGAAGGGAATATTTGTATGGGAGATATAACTATTATATAATTTCTTAACTATTAATACTTTATTTCACTCACTCACACATGCATACAAATACACTTAAACACATATTCATTACATTTTAAACACACACATAAACATATATTATACTTATTTTCTTTTCCACCGTATTATAAATAATAATCTAATTTCAATTGATGTATTATGCTTACCGAATTAAAATGTATTGTTAATACGTCGCAACAATAGCTTGCCAAGAGGCTTTTATATATTGTATATCATTTTGGGAGGCAAAACGTTTCTCTTAATACAGGTTGCCAGACAACAGAGCTAGGGAAACATTAGCTTTTAGATATTATTCTATGTAACTCTTTAACATTGATTTCGCTTCGGTAAAATACATTGTATAATAATAATAATAATTGTATAATTTAGATGCAATAAAATGTTATGTTATAAAAATATTATGGAAATTTACGATTAAATAAAATATAAAATATAAATACAAATAAATATAAAAACGGACTGCCTCGTTGGTCAGGTGGTTGCATTTCTGACTACGGATCGAGGGGTCTCGGGTTCGAATCCGAAAACAAAAATTACTCTCTCGCATATATCTCCCAATCGCATGGAATTTCCGGGTATGAACTACCCTATGTCCTTTCTCGGGTTTTAAACAATCTGAGTGCGAAATTTCATCCAAATTGGTTCAATAGTGAAGACGTGAAGAAAAGACAGATAGACCTAGACATACAGTTACTTTCGCAGGATTTCTATAAATGTAACATTAAATTTGAAACTTCCCATGTTTATATAGTATTTACCTGTCTACATCAACATATACCTTAAAATTTTGCAAATTATGGGCAAAAATAGTTTCAACTTAAATTCTTAAGTTCGCCTTCACAAAACCCACACACGTGACTATAAATTGTATCGTGACCACAATACAGATAGTGTCCAGTGTGAATAACAACACATGTTTGTATCTCGCGACAAATTGCCGTTTCAGCGGCCTGTCGGGCAGACGCCGCGGGACCGACACGCTTGAGTTATGGCCGGTAGTTTAAATATATGTGGAGATCCTTTGTATGGATTCTTGTGTACTAGGATGACACAGACAAACAGATAGAGTTACTTTGCATTCATAGTATTAAAGTAAGATTAGTAAGGATTTCTATAAATGATACATTAAATCTGCAACTTTCCATACTGTTTATATAATGTCTACCTGTCTACATCAACATGTACCTTTTGCAAATTATTTATAAGAAATAGTTTTGGACCTCAATTTTAAACTTCACCTTCACAAAACCCACTCACGTGACTATAAATTGTATCTTGACCACAATACAGATAGTGTCCAGTGTGAATAACAACACATGTTTGTATCTCGCGACAAATTGCCGTTTCAGCGGCCTGTCGGGCAGACGCCGCGGGACCGACACGCTTGAGTTATGGCCGGTAGTTTAAATATATGTGGAGATACTTTGTGTGGATTCTTGTGTACTAGCATGAGACAGACAAACAGATAGAGTTACTTTCGCATCCATAATATTAAAGTAAGATTAGTAAGGATTTCTATAAATGGTACATTAAATTTGGAACTCCCATACTGTTTATATAATATCTACCTGTCTACATCAACATGTACCTTTTGCAAATTATGTATAAGAAATAGTTTTGGACCTCAATTTTAAACTTCACCTTCACAAAACCCACGCATGTGACTATAAATTGTATCGTGACCACAATACAGATAGTGTCCAGTGTAAATAACAACACATGTTTGTATCTCGCGACAAATTGCCGTTTCAGCGGCCTGTCGCGCAGACGCCGCGGGACCGACACGCTTGAGTTATGGCCGGTAGTTTAAATATATGTGGAGATGCTTTGTGTGGATTCTTGTGTACTAGGATGAGACAGACAAACAGATAGAGCTACTTTCGCATCCATAATATTAAAGTAAGATTAGTAAGGATTTCTATAAATGGGACATTCAATTTCCCATACTGTTTATATAGATAATATCTATTTACATCAACATGTACCTTAACATTTTACTAATTATTTGCAAAAATAGTTTTCGAATTCAATTCTAAACTTCACCTTTACAAAACCCACGCACGTGACTATAAAATGTATCGTGACCACAATACAGATAGTGTCCAGTGTGAATAACAACACATGTTTGTATCTCGCGACAAATTGCCGTTTCAGCGGCCTGTCGGGCAGACGCCGCGGGACCGACACGCTTGAGTTATGGCCGGTAGTTTAAATATATGTGGAGATGCTTTGTGTGGATTCTTGTGTACTAGCCTTTATTTTGTAATTGATTATAGCGTGTTAAGGATGTGTCATAAGCTTTATTTTGTGTTTGCTCTTTGACCGTTGCGCTGGTCTCATGAACCCGCTTATCGGAAAGTATTTTTCAAATACATCAAGTAATTTTAAGGATTAGCACGCAGACAAACAATTGAACACGCATATAGCAAACCAAGGCTATATCTATAAAAAGGTAGCGTGATGGTAGTAGAGATGTTGTATCGAAATATAATTTTTCTAGAAATAGGTATTGGATTTAGTAAACAGAAAACATTTGAATGCTGAAGCAATGTGTTTCGTATGGTGAGCGGGGGCCCGGAAGCCTGTATCCCCATCCCATTCCCCCATCCTGTTTCACTCCTCTCATTATTTCCCATAATTAATTCTCTCCTTATACTCTCCTCTTCCGTCAAGCCAAGATGATGTTCATGGGCTGCGGTCAGTCACTTAACATCAGTAGAGCCGCATGCTCCGCTTGCCTGCTTCAACCTAAAAATAGTTTTTGTTACCAAATTGAGTAACGTACTAGGTTATATACAACCCTATTTGCCCTTCAAACAGGGGTGCGCTAATTTGCTCACTATTTCGGGCCATTCAATTGATGGTAGTTACACAATAATGTTTGTTTCCCTTGTTTATAGTTACTTCTAATTACCGTTTATTGATTGGGTGATAGTGTGGATTAATTGGGCCAGCGTACTTACATACTCAAAGAAATCGCTGTATAATATTTTCCTTTCTTTTGTCATAATATATTAAGGAGTTAATGAATAAATACAGAGTGACATAAGTTCTTTACTTTTTGATTCTTTGTTGGTTTAGTGGTTGCATCTTTAACTATAGATCGAGGGATCCCAGGTTCGATTACTGAGCCAAAGAATTTTTTATGCAAAAGCAGGATTTTAAGTGATTTATCGCAGCCCATGAACATCTACAACATCAAAGTGTCGTAGATTCGAAGAGAAGAAGAACGGCATGGGAGATGAATGGGCTGGAAATACAGGCCTTCGGGCCCCCACTCAAAGTCCGAAACAAAGTGCAATACTGTTTCACGCCAATCTTGTGCTGGGGGGTGCACTTGTGTGTGCCCACACACTTGAACAGTATAATGACCCCTCGCAGTTCGCTGGTCTCTGCAGAGATTGGCCGCCGTGGCCGAAATTTGATCATACGAAACGTTTTCATGCATTTGTCTTTAGATATTTGGATATTTTTTCTGCAAGAAACATGACATTACTAATTGGTCAAATTACTTAGTGAATACAGCAAACGATACGATGCCACAATAACAACAAAGTAATAAAGAATAATATGGAAAAAACAGCCTTCAAATACAAAATAAATGACACCATTTCGCGTAATACATCTTGTACAACTATCCATTACACCGATCTATTAAAAGAACACCTTCAATGTATGAGATAAAATAACTTTGATTTATATTACAAGCGAACCAATAAATATATCCTACAATGTCACTCGAATCCGGTACCGCGTTTATATACAGGGTGGCGACAATGCATTTAATTAATACTACAAATAGTATGTATCAAAACAATACAACATTTTGAAAGAAAGAAAGAAAAATCTTTATTCATTATAAGTACATTTTATGGCTTAAAATGACTTATTACTTAATTTTATAAGACCTATAATGAAAAGGCCATGCACTCGGCATAATGACTACTTTTTTTAAAACTTGTCATGCTGATTTTATGTAAACATTTGACATGACTATGATTTCAACTCAAATCATTCAATAATTTAGGCGGAATAATTTTTTTAAGTCAGTTTTAATCGCATTGGATCAAAAGTCTATTTATTGGCTAATTGGATTTTTTTTTGCTATTGGTATTCGTAAGATTATTGGTATAATTTTCATTTGAACAATGCAGTGTTAACGCTTTAATTTAATAATAAGGGTTGTTAATAATCCCTAATATATTTTTTCAATTCAATATTTACTTTCTCGTATTTTTTTAATCATCCAACCTCCTTCTATTTCTTTTATCATGTGTTACTAACACTTTTATTTTTGTAGATGGTGTATTTTTATTACAATAAATTATATTGCCACCCTGTATATAATAACTAATATACAGGAACTTTATTAGTTGTCGTAACAGTGTTTATAATTAAAACGATATATTTATTTAATCGATTAGATAGCTTTGGTGATTATTTTCGTAAGCCTATTTGATATTCGATTTATGAGGGTATAAATAAATATAATATATGAAAGTGAAGGTAAGATAATAACAAACAAGTTCCTGTATTATAAGGAGATTAGGTATGCTCCACCGTTTCACCCGTATTATGACTGCAAAAGACACATGAACATTTCATACAACCTGTGTCCCGCGGTTGCACCTGCGTATATCTCCGTAGGATTGCCGGGATAAAAGCTACCCTATGTTCTTTTCGGGTTTCAAACAATCCCCGTACAAAATTTCATCCAAATCGGTTCAGTGGTTTAGGCGTGGAGAAGAAACAGACATACAGAGTTACTTACGCATTTATAATATTAGAAAGTATGGTATTATTCTTCCAACGAAAAGGGAGGCTCCTCGACTAGTCCGAGCTATAGGCCGTTAGTCTCTGAGCATTGATATATGGAAGTGGTAATATAAGCTAAGCAGCAAAAACATTCCAACATCGCGATTTAGGAATTGTGACGTCACATACCTACTTCTAGGTACTATAGCATCAAAAACTGCCGCAGAGAGACGTGCGTCGTAAGTCAATCAATCGATTTAAAATCAAATTTAAAACTAAATCTCACTACTAATGTTTAATATTGAAGGCGCCGCGATAAGCAAAGATTAGGAAACCGATACAGCGTATAAATATAGCCTTATATTATACCAGCGACCCGCCCGGCTTCGTACGGGTGCAATGCTGATACTAAATACACTACAGAAAAGCTATGAACGTTGTATATAACAATTAGTTCATTATTTTGATAAATCTTGTAGAGTTCAGGCTGCGTTTGCAATGTAAGAAATGATAATTACCTATACCACATTAGAAACCTCAAAATAATAATATTTTCCACTATTTACCTTATAATAAACCTTCTTCTTGAACCACTCTATCTATAAAAACACCGCATCAAATCCGTAGCGTAGTTTTAAAGATATAAGCATACAAAGGGACATAGGGACAGAGAAAGCGACTTTGTTTTATACTATGTACGTCCGTTAAATCTATGAAATTGTCATGCGCAGATAAACGCAACCTGTGCCGGAATAATAACATATTATTGTGGTAATATTGTTCGGGCCGGCCTGTAATGGACTGACATCGCAATTTATGGCATTATGGCGAGATGTCACCAATATTATGAGGAACGAATTGTTATGTCGTGGAATTATTTTAACAGCGTACGTAGAATAAGTGTAGTGCAAGATGATTTGGTCTAAACCAGTGATTCCCAAAGTGGTATACCCAGTTCCTATAAAATATAACGAGTCGTTTTACTTACGGACAGCGCAATATTCTACGAGGCGTAAGTCTAAAACGTTTCTATAATAAACGTGGCGTTAACATAACTACCAAAACTTGATTCTGATTGGTTGAATAGAACCGTCCGTTATGAAAACGATTCGTTTGTGTTATACTATGACTTTCCGTCGTTTGTAGGAAGGCCTATATCGACCCCTAGGGGTCTATGATAACCTACAAGAGGCCTACGTCACGAAAAAAATTGGGGGTCTATATTGGGGCTCCACAATAGTGAATCTCAACATATACACAAAATCAGGAGAGTAAGTGTGTACCCATCACGGAAAAACATGGCAAACAACTATTACACAAAAATGTTTGGGGAACTCTGATCTAAACCCGCATCAGTATGCGTCAGTAACAGTTCAAAATTGTGTGCTATAGATAAATTTATTTAGGTGTATTGAGTATTTTTACTCACTGTTTTTTAACTTGGTGTAGACCGACACTTTCGGGCCGATTCTGAGGTCCTTCATCATGAATAATGTATTGATCAAAATATTGCTAAAAGACTTTATTTACACTATTTCTTTTATTTTTATATCATTACAACCGGTTTCGATAATTCATCATCAGGTAGAAACAACAACAACTATTACATCACATATTTTTACCGCTATACATAGTACTATCTCTCTACTCTCGACTTTTCTTTCTTTTTTCTTTTGCAAATCCTCACCTAGCGGTTGCCTGGAAGAGCTCGCCTTAAGCGATAAGGCCGCCATTTTTGTTTACTTAGTTCTAAACAAAATGTATTATATTTTATTTTGTTTTATCATATTAACTGGTAAAAAATAAAAAGTATATATCTATCTATCTATCTATCTATCTACTATTTAACCTCTACATACAGGTAACCCAATCGAATTAGCGACCATTTGAAAGTATTCCACAAGTGTGTTATCTTTCCATTGTCCACGATCTAATTAGCAAGGCTTGTTGACATTTGCGAGTGTGTAACAATAGCATTCACTAATTAACTACTAATTGCGAACACGTAGCGGTTTCCAGGAATTTCATATGGAATGGAATGATTCATTGTATTGAATAAATTTAACCTTTTACCTTTAGAGTTAAGTTAAATTATAGGGCAATAGCCAAATGCGAATATTTTGCACGAATAAACCTGGCCCTAAGGGGAAGGTTCTGCTTTTTGGAATGAAAGAGCTCATCATAAATATAAATATATATATTTTTATATGATCCACTGTGATATGTATTTTTTTATTATTTTTCTTTCTTTCTTGGAATTTTGAATCTTTAAAAACCTTACATATTATCTTATATTGCTAATTCCCTCTTTTCTCTTCAAATTATATGTACGTTATTAGTATTTATCCTGTCCTAATCATGGTAAGATTTACCAATATTTCAATTAGCCTGATGCATTTTTATTTAACTTAGTCAAACTCTAAGGCAAATTAAAAAACTCCAATTCAATAACAAAACTATTTAAATTTGGAATCGAACAATTCAAATCCATAACGAACACGCGTGCGCGCATGATTTTATTACAGAATAGATTTCGAATTTCGAATCGAGATCTGACCGGCCGCCATTCCGCGCGGTCACGTCCACAGATTATAATGATGTGACCTTTGCTTCGTACATACGAGACTCGGAGGTTAATTTAATTTTTTATTGGAAGTAGTAGTTGGTCGATTTGACCGTTAAGGTGCGTGTATATTAGATGATTTTCATTTGTGTTTTTTTAATCGAGATTTTTTTTATATTTACCGCATAAATAAAAAACTGCTCTACTTATTTACTTTATTAGCCACTGTTTAACTTGATACTAGTTTATAGTGAAGTAGATTAGATAAGATAGTGATTTCTTAATGGGTATCCGTTGATAGAGCCAAATAAAAAAGAAAATTTTCAAATAGAATAATAATTCTTATTTAAAATTTCCTTCCACGTGAGTCCCAATATTCAAAATTGAATCTTATGACATAAAATCAAATTTGAAATTCGTATGATATCTTTGTTATTGCCCCAATAGACAGTTACATTGTTTTTAATTATTCTAATTTCAAATTTTCTTGCATGCCAGTGTCCCAATGTTCAAAAATAGTCTAAAATCACCTCATCATAAATCAAAGATCGAATTTTAGAATTTAGAACGTTCGAAATTTTAATTTCAACTGTCAGTTTGAAAACACGTCGAACAGTGTGACCAGCGCGTTAGATGCAAGATATGCTAAGCGCGGCATTTAACCGCGTATCTTTGTTATTGCCCCAATAGACCGCTACAGTTACATTGTGTATATTATTTCAATTTAATTCATTATTACGTATGCCATTGTTCGCTATTGTTCGGATAACCCGGTGAACGGATTTTAGGTTGTCATTGTATGGGATGAAATTGGATTAAATGTATGTTTATTAGTTGGTACAGTTAATGTATTACACCTTCTCTTTGATTATCTTGTACAAGTTTCTAATCGTAGCTTCGCTCGTGTTAAATTCAGTATATAATAGTCATAGATTAATGGAAGAAATTTCGGAGTGATTGTCACAGAAACATCCAAGCATACAAACATCGAAACATCCAAATATCCAAACACATAAATCCAAACCTTTATATTCATAATATTAGTAGGTTTATCTTCCATAAAAATACATAGTATAAATAAGTTATAGTTCATCGTTTTTTCCCGTCACGATCATACGTATAATAGTACACGTGAACAAAATGTAGATTTTCAAAAATACATTCGTTAACTCACCTTAATATAACTGTTATTTATTGACAAAATGTTGCTACACTTTCTAACCAATACACAAGCGATACAATGAAATCTATTAACCGATTTATTGAACAATTCTAATTAACATTGCCTCAACCAATAAACAACACCTTTGTTCTAGTCTATGAATTTCCTATTTTATTGGTTCAGACGTTAAATTTGTCGATGTTCGCGCCTAATGTTGCCATATGTTATGCGGTGTTACTGATAATGGCGCCTGCGGGACACCTTGTTCTCGTTATTGCTGTGTCGCTTCTTAATCGAAACGTCAGTGTAACTGTTGTTCTAAGGCCTTTGCTCAATAGATAAAAGAAAAAAAAACAACTATTTGAATTTAGAACGTATCTAATTCGGGAATTTTGAAATGACTGGCTGACTATAAAAAGAATATACTCGATATTTAAAGCTGGTTTATTTAAAATTCGAATTCTTTTTTAATTACATCGTTCTTTTTTCATAAAGTTGCAAAAATTGGACGCATTTCAAATTCGAAATCTTGCTCAATTGTAAAATATTGTTTATTTGGAAATTTATACATTGACATTGAGATGGGGGGTCCATTTACTTATTTTGACAGGATTAGGGGCTGTTTTTTAATACGCTTATTAAAACCTGTTTACTAAAAATATTTAATTTCTTAGGTTGGATTCGTCCAATAGTCAGTCATAGGACTTCAACTAAATTGTACCAATTATGATATAGCTACGTCAATGATAAACATAAAATAGCTACGTGTATGTCTTGATAAACTATTCAATTAACCATGTAAAATTTTAACATTATTCCCGTATAATGTTACCTTTAAAGATTCATCTATATTTTTAGGGATATAGCTTTTAAGATAGTGCTTTGAAATTTTAAAACTTTAATCAGATCCAATGTGTAAGGTCTTTAACCCACAAAATCAATTGCGAACCGATTTGTTTCTCATAGAAAGTGTTAATGTAGCGGTCGGTTTCCATCGATGTATGTTCGCACAAATTAGATCGTTCTTGTTCAATAATCTGGTACATGGGAAGCGCGATTGTTTTGCTCTTCAAATTCTTGTTACAATTAATTTTCTTATCATTATTTTATCATAATTTTGATAGTATTGAGTGATATTTAATGTATATTTTGCTAGTCTCGACTTTAAAAGTTAATTTTAAAATAATAAATATAGGGATATTTGACACTACGCTATCTAGTCCCAAACTTAGCAACGCTTGTACTATACGAACTAGACAACTTATACATACTTAATCTAATATAATATCACATAAAAATGCATCAAAAGCGGTTAGTCGTGAAAAAGAGATAGACATACAGAAGTCATAATTATTTTCGCATTTATAATATTAATAATTTTTCGTCTTTCTAAAACATATTTAAAGACGTAATCCACATTTATAATATTAATAATAATTTTCGTGTTCCTACATATTTGAAGACGTAATCCTAATAAATACAATCATAAAACTAAACATCACAATAGCAAATAGCACAAATACAAAATATCAGCACCAATAAATCTCTCGTATCAAACAATTTGCAACATTTACCCTACATGTTAACCTTATCAAACTTGTCGTTCATCCACTTAAGTACACCATTCAATCACCCAATAATAGCAATACAGTGTGTAACAATGTCACCGCTTCCCCTTTTAGCACAAAATTGCGAAATTCCTAAACTATACACACTAAATGCAACCCTATGCATACATAACAGAGTTGAAATTCGAATGCAGCGGATTTACTGAAATTTTTTTCGAAAAATAGAACGTGAATTTTTCTATTATCACACGACAAGCTAAAACAAACTTTATTCTCTAGCAGTAGAGTTGGTTTTTCTTTGTGGGAAAAGTTCAAAGATTGACTGGCAACAGGGGCAAAAGGGCAAACATCATTTTAAGTGAGCACATGAGAGGGAAACGAAAATATGTGGGAAAATCGGATATAGACGTTTATGGTTGGATTTTTCGCGTGATTTACTCGCGACAAATCTGAGGGCTGATAACCAGTTGAACGTGAGCTATGGCTGGGTGTATTTGCTTGGTTGTCTAGGTCGTGTGAGGGTGGTTGTCATGTCCACTAATACGGTAGGTACATTGATTTCGGTTGACAAAGGGGAATGTGTTTATCTTTTTATTACATGATTTGTATTCAATTGCGGATTGGGGAATCGGAAGTGATTTTGATCGGTTGAAGCATTGTTGTGTTTTTGGTCAATGAATGATTTATTGGTTGTGCC
This sequence comes from Phoebis sennae, assembly GCA_001586405.1. NCBI lineage: Eukaryota > Metazoa > Arthropoda > Insecta > Lepidoptera > Pieridae > Phoebis > Phoebis sennae. The sequence goes on along the minus strand of LQNK01000634.1, from coordinate 37,023 downwards.
ATTTCGTATGTTACATTATTGCAATAATTATAGGTCTATCCCTATTAGTATTATGAAAAACTTATAGACATTTGAGTTGAATTTTATGGCATTGTATGGGGCATCATTATTTCTGCTTCAAAAACATAATTCGACAACTTAAGATATTTAACTATGAACAACAAGTTCATCCATTTTTATTAACAACTTCATTACTCTATTGTAAATTACAAAACAATAATAACGAATGAATTAAGTTTTATCGTAAATTGTTTTGAATAAAGATAACGCATTTATAATTAAACTTTTAAAAAAACTAAGGTTTTTAAATAAGGAAATTGTAACCTAAAATCCGATGTTACGCCGTGTAATTATTGTTATAAACAACGCGCATTTTTCAAATTTAATAACAGTTAAATCTAGTTTTCATATTACATAATGAAATACTCCACTGGTCTATTCTAACCCAAATATGAGCTAATAATAATTCAAATATGTCGAGGTAACATTTAATTAAATCCATTCTGCAATCACACCGAAATCTTGTTAAATCTAAATTATTTGTTAAATAAATAAAAATAATAGATGTATGATGTCTTAAAATATAGAATTAAAGTTTTTCTAACTATTTCCACATTTACGAATAAACTTTATTTAATTTACAACCGGTTTCGAAAAATCAACATCGGGTAGTACCATTTTTTTCGAAACCGAATGTAAATTAAATAAAGTTTATTACTAAATTTTGAAATAATGCGAAAAATAGGTACTTAAATTCTATATTTTTTAAAATGCATTTCCATCAAGAACTATGCATGGTACCCATTGCTAAATTATTTTCTAATTTTTTTCTTAATAGGTTTAGTAGTTTAGGCGTAAAGAATAGACAGACAGATAGAGTTACTTTCGCACTTATAATTTATACTTCACGTCTCCACCTGGGCTCGATCCCAACACCTCTGGTTTGTAATAACGCGTTAACCACTGAACTAACAATGCAGAATATATCGTCTAGTGAACATTTAATTAAAGGTTTCTATTACGCAATCACAGCAAAAGTAAATCAAGATTAAAACGTGTCTGCGCCGTTCCGTGCCTGTCCGCAATCGATCGTACGATCACACGCGTACTTACAATAAGATCTTGTCACTCGTGGGCCGAATGGGGGTGTATTTATGAATTATAACGTTAATAGATGTGCGCGGTTTCACCCGCGTATATCTTCCGTACCCTATGTAAAGGACACGGGTTTCAAACAATCGCTGGGACCTTATTTGCCTTAGGATTGTATTAATAAAAATAAGGACAAACTTGTTCGTAACGTTTCGTGCCTGTCCGCAATCGATCGTACGATCACACGCGTACTTACCATAAGATCTTGTCACCATTGGACTGAATGGTGTATTTGTAAAGTACACGATATTTTATATGTGAAACTCGTTTGACATAATTATAAATGGATAATATTGTATAATAATTTAAGTCAGAGATTTATTACCCTTTATATTTACATATACTGCCATCCACGACGATACACCCCACTAATTTTTGAATTTGGAAATTTGGAATATGATCGCAATACTTTGTCCTGTTTTATTCTATACGTGTGTACACGTGGGTAACAAGAGTGTCACACAAGCGGAATCTTGCATACATATTACACACACTGATATTTCTTATACATAGCTGGATTGGGTGATAGAATACTTTTAATTGATCTACAGAAAGCGAGGGCAAAAAATATCGAAGGATTTGGAATAGTTCCCTATTGGCGAACAGCTTACATGGTCTGAAGGAACTAATTGTGATCTGTCACTTTACAGTTACGCATTAGCGTTATTGCAGTTGTTATCGATTACAAGTGATCTGAAGTGCTGTACCGGTTTGTAAGTCGCTTTGTGATTTAAACAATGACGAGGAAATTTTCCATTTATAACAGAACTGATATCTATGCTTTTCAATGTATGGGACTTTTTTGGCGTAAAAGCAACAAATAAAATAAAATAATTCGATAGAAAGAATACACGTCGACTAGAATGCAGCAAAAGTATCATCATACGATTTCAAAAAGTAACCCTACTTCCTACTTTTCACGAAGAAAAGGATTTATGATGTGTAATTGGGAGAGGAGTAGAACAGGATGGAAGAGGAATCGAATGGGAATACAAGCCTCCAGTCTCCTATTTCATAGATACTTCACGCCGATCATCTGCCTGGAGGATGGTGATTACACCGGTGCGAACTTGGCCCAATCATGCAATGCTGGGCTCCTACTCTTTTATTGCTTAAGATGTTATGCAGATATTACCCTCTCTCAAACGACAACCACGGGTAGAAATGGGATGGTGAAACACATATTTGAACCCGTTGGGATAAATGGTATTTGGCTACATACATACATGTGAGGATGTATGTATCCATTTTTTTTGTAATGCCCACTTTCTCATTTATAATATTAGTAGAATATTAGCTGAATTAGTTGATGGGCTACTTTTTATTGATCGAAAATTAACGCAAGCGAAGCCGAAGCGAAGACTTTCTTGTCTCTCTCAAATGCTTACATTTAGGTATTTAATAATTACTATTGTTACGTATGGGCGTCTCCCATCGTATAAAAACGAAATATGAATGATTACAATGATCTTAAATTGGCTCACAGCTCTCATTACGGATACATGATGTATTGCGCTCAGATTAGCTTTAGGGCTTAGCGTGTTTACATTTTGTGGTCTAGGGCATGAGATCACAGCGAAATGATGGACAAAAGTGGGTAATGTTTTTATTTTTGCTGAAACTTATCATTACTGGCAAAAATCTGGCCAGTTAGAAAGCGAAGAAGCAGAATATCTGGTTTTATTCCATTTATTTAAAGGCATTCACAAAATATGACAATTAATGACGTATAGGAATATACATATAGCTAGATTTTGACGCGCTAAAGCTCGATTGAATCTCAAAAACGTGGACAAATGTTTAAATTTTGTACGTGAATAAACCTTCAATTTAATTCTAAATGCACATTGTTAATGAATGAATTAATAAATAAATACTTAATGCATCAGAAGTACTTAGAAATAATTGTCAATGCGAAGCAAACAAATAAATTATACGATAATTTTTATTTTCCCGTTAAGTTGTTGTAGTGCGATAAATAACTTAACGATAAATATTAGTATTTCCTGTTAATTTGGTGTACTGCAATTTTCTTTTTAGTTTAGCGCAGCGAGCTGTGCTGCTATAATTGTCATAAAATTCCAAATCGCGGTATTTAGTAACTTAACCACCCCTGGCTCCTGAACACGCTTTTATTGCGGGCCCACAAATACATTATATCCGTTCTTATTTCAATACTTCTGTGTCCAACATAACGCCAATAAATTATTGTAATTTAAGCGCTTTAAATGAATAAAATTATAATCAACAATCTCAAACAAACAGGTGTACAATACAAAACTGCGAGCTTTATCTTCTTATTTGGATGTAAATCGAATGTTTATGTTTTAATAATGTTTTATGGTGGAAGTAAAATAATCTATTTTTACCGTTCCCGTGGAATTTGATTAAAATCTTTGCTTAGCAAATGCCTACGTCATAGAACAGGCGTACATTTTTTTATGCGTTGATAGATCACTATGTCAGTCAGCCACCTTCGAGTTTATTTATTATATTATATATCTACCCCTCACCCACTTACTGATAAACAGGAACCCCCAGGACTTTTGATGCGACCGTAAAGAGTATTATAGTGTAGTGCCCCTAGTATATAATATAAAGATAAGATGTATGGGTGTTAATATATCATACTTATACATTCGTATCCTGAATTTGAAGGGGTTCGCTCAAGAAGTTTTACCAACCTCTAGATAGCACCTTCATAGTTTCAAGTCTTGTATTTTTGCAAGTTTCACAAATTAAATGAAAACACTGATATCCTATTGTTTGAATAATCACTGTTGTTTTAGAACACACATACCGCAGATGTTTAGGTGATATTGAGGAAAATTAGAAAATAACTTAATAAATCACGTAATAAAATCTATAACTGTAATTCCAACAGTTATTCACTGAAATAAAAAACAATATTATCAATTCAGATATTATATACGATTCAAATAAATGAAGCCTGTATTGTTGCTACTGCACCTAGTAAAACTGTCGGCATATTGGTAATAGGTATGATATGATATTCCTAGAAAGCCTTATATTCTAAGACGATTAAATTTCTTCATCAATTAATTAATCTGTGAATAAATATATGTTTAAAAAATCTTGAAAGTTAATTTTTATCATATCAGCATGTTAAAATCCATTTACGCCCTTAATTACAATTCCCTTCGATATTGCACAATGTTCATTCAAACATTTATACCGTAAATTCAACCGAACAATTATAGTCAATAACCGTGTGCGGAATGCGCCTATATCTCCTTTATTTACATATAAATAGTCCCAGTATAGAATTCAAAGTTAACCCAACATACTTGCAAATGTTTACGGCGATTTCAATGAGCGTCTTATTTTACGCTATTTTCACTTTAGGAAACAACTTTCACCACTATTCCTTTTGTAATAAAGGATGAAATTGGGTGAAGAATAAGTTTAATACTATCGCAACTTATGTAGAACGCTTGAAAAGTTTAATGGCGCTTAAAGTTTGCAGTTAGGTGAGTGTAAAGGGAATTTTTAGATATGAAACGGCTTCCGTATGTTTAATATTAACCGAAAAGCGCCGCTGAAGACCTTTGTAAATAAAACGTAAGTTTTAAGGAGGCAAAGGTTTAAAAAACTTTTATAAACGTTAAGTTTAGCACTTGTAAGCAACGCATGTATATCGCTGGTGCTTTTTGAATAATAGAATAAGGAATATCAGCAAAAGCATAGATGAAAAATACACCCAAATGTAGTCAATAAAATTAAGATCTCGAGAAAATGTCGAGTTCCAAGACAAGCGATATAAGTGGGGGGTTTAAGTGAAAAGGGGGAGTTCAAATATGGTTTATACGATGAAGTTCAGTGGGGGTAGGGGTAACAAAGATAGAAGGAGTAAAATGAAGATTTTCATATTCAAATATAGCCGACTATAATAGCAAAGAAAGATTCACATTTCAACGCGAGGTCTAGCTCGAAGCGAGCCTCTAGTTTTTTAGTTTTAAGTTTGAATGACTAAAAAAATACTACACTGTACTACGTATACCTTTATCCCTAAATATGTACATGAATTCACGACCATATAAATCGCATTTCCCGTCTTGTCACATATTTACTGAAGTCCATGCTCATGTTATTTCTAAGACAATCACGTTGTAGTCGTTCCGCATGTGTGCGTGGACGAACAAACAGTCCCAATGGCATTCCCACAGCCCTCATTTACTGTACGTACGGACACGCGTGCTGACCAATGAAGATATAAGAAGAAAACAGACCTGACACAAAATTATCTGTTGGTTTATTGTTATAGTGTGTAGGTATTGCAATGTACACTAAAATTGTAAGCCTGTAAAAAAAATGAATTCTTATTAATATTGACGAATAAGAGCATTTAATTTTATTTTTCATGTAAAAAAATAACATTTCATACCAAGTATCATCCTGGACGTATCATTAAAATAGGTCCCAAATCGATTTAAAATTGCAATATTTTTTTTGCTATAAGGAAAAACCACAAGTTTTATACCATTTTGAAATTGGTATTAAATACAGAAATTTTTAAGTTCACTGACCGTCTCAGTGTAGTACATTTTTTTTAAACCACAGACTATCAAATCTGACCTCAAAATTTTACTCTATACTAAATCTGAAATAAATATTTTTTTTCTTCCGTTGTCTGATATTTCTTTTAATATCCGATGCATGTATCCAAGAAAGCAACTCATCAAGAAAACTTTGTAAAAAAATTATGAAAAACAAATAAGAATTACGGCCACAGTAATATAAAACATTGGGCGAGGTCAACATTTTTGAAAAAACTACAAAATCCTCAATATCTCAAAAACAGTGATATTTTCGTATGACCTATATTGAGTTTTTTTGATAGATTATTAGCTCAGCTATCATCCCCCAAGAGATGCTTTACTCATTACGGGACACCCTGTATAAAAAAGTGTTTCTTTATAAAAAAAAAAAAAATTTATTACGTCCACTTCGCCAATCGGGTCGTCAAATATTTGTTAATAAATCATTACTAACGACTTGAATTTAAATAAAACCTAGCACACAGGTACATACATATAACTAGCTGATCCGCGCGGCTTTGCTCCCATAGCATAATGTTATATGCCTATAAAATTATAGCCTATGTTACTCGTGAATAATGTAGCTTTGAATAATGAAAGAATTTTTAAAATCGGTCGAGTAGTTTTTGAGCCTATTCATAACCAAACAAAACAAACATAGTCCTCCTATAGTTTCTTTTTATAATATTAGTGTAGATGTTTGTGTAGATTTATAGCAGATGATTAAAAAATAGACAGTTTCTCCCAACTAGAAGAAGCTAATAATGCATTAAGGCAAAAGTGTATATTATATAGAATTTTGTGTTAAAAAAAAAGAAAAAGCACACAACGCCTCGTCTATCCATCCATAGATCCACCATCGATCTACAATAGATCCTTCCCGGCGCACGACCGCGCGCACGATTCAGATTAATCTATCGAAAATCGTTTTACAACATATTATTTATAGAGCGCATGCACCGGCAATGATCATCAGTCGCTAGTGATGCTCGTATTTATCGATATATCGATGTATCGATGCGTGGCATTCCATCGATGTCGATGTGATAGATGAGATTGCAATTTGATTCTTCGTAATTGCTAACGGGTTTTTGCATGATAAATGGATTGTTTGTGGGATGATTTTGTTTTTTTTTATGGTGGTTTGTTCATTGATAAAATATTTGAACGTAGTTTGTTGAGTTAAAAATAACGTTGTGAAGCGGAAATGTAAGGAATGTGTTCAGATAAATTCTATTTTTTTCACTTTTATAACAATATATAGTTATAAATTTTATGTAATTCACACATTTAAGATTTTAATGAATTTCAGAAATCTTATCTACCCCTAATTGCTGTACAAAATATTAAAAAAATCTCAGTTTTATTACTTAAATCTGTATCATTAAAACTCCGAACTCAAATTATAAACTTACTAAGCTCAACTCAACAGTTAACCTTCAGATAATAACCGAACTAGCCAGAAGAGGGCGCACAATCGCGAAGCCTATTTTAAAGACATTGAATATTAAAGAGAGCTAATTGAAATGAGAGAGACACTTTGGAGTGTCGCCAGGATAATTATCCAGTTTCCAAGATGAGATTTAACGTGCCACGGTTAAATGGTGGGGGTTTTTAATTATTTTTAGGATCTAAAAACTTACTTGGGCTCCATAATATCAATTATGGAACGAGGGGTCTAACGATACGCTGCTCCTTTCTAATGCAGTTATCAAAGTTTCAAGGGAGGAATAATAATTGGAATCGTATATTTCTTGTGGTATATTGCAATAAAAGTGAGGAAGTTTGTAGAAAGTATGCTATTAAGAAGTTAGATATGAAGAAAGGAAATAGCGTGATGACAACGATTTACAAGATTAATTCATTAGACTACTAATTATTGATTGCTATTTTATATTTAACTGTTATAACGCTAAATAAACTGTACGTATCTACTATGCGTAGAAATACAAAAATGTTTCGGCTCCAAAGATCAGACTTTATTTAAGAAAATTTAATGAACTTATAATGAACTCATGATGAATTCATTTCAAGAATTATTATTATAGTTCAATTATGAGAAAACAAAAATTTAAAATAATATTTAAGTCTTTTCTTAACATTATATGTACCGAGTAAAAGCCAATGACTGTTTCCTTTTGCTGATTACAGTAAATGTTTTATTAAAATATCGATATCGATACTTAATAAGATAGCATTACATCACTAGTCCGTCGTGTGATGTCGAAGGTTGTTACTGGCCATTCTGACCGTATGCCAATCGCCTTCCGCTATCCCATGCACTGGTTTCGACGGACAAGTAAATAGTCATGCGCTTTTACGATAATTTTTAACGATAATTTTAAAAACCTTTGTTGGTTTTTTCAGTGAGATACTAATAGTCGTATTTATTACTTCAATGATAAATGTATGATCCTTGCATTTATATATAATTTACGAACAAATATAAAACCTTTAAAATCGTATATTTTAGTTAATGCGCAAAAATTAATCATCAAAGATTAAATTTACCAAAGAACTAAATAAGTCTCTATTAAGACCATCTAAAAATTCTATATCGGTTTATCATTAGGTGGTCATCTTCATTTTCTAATACCATAGCGATACTTTACAAAATGAACGTGTTGACTAATGATGAAATTGATTATTAAAAGATCTGTTAATAAAAATGGTATTAAGTCTCCTGATACTTGAAAATATTAAAAATATTCTTACTAATATTATAAATTTATAAATGCGAAAGTAAGTCTGTCTGTCTATCTATATGTCTTTCTCTTCTTCAACCTTAAACCACTGAACCTTCAAATCTATACAATTAAATTGAATGATTTCAAACCAAACCAAAGAAAGAATATTGTACAAAATACTTTTTACTCCGGAAATCTCATATGAATTGAAAATTTATCGGTTAATTTTATAATATTTTACATAAAATTTAACAATACGAAGTATTTTATTTAATACTCGCGTTAAAACAGACACAAGAAAATATTAAATTAAATTTAACAAAATATGTGATCAATATAAGTGATCAAATAAATTTAATTTCCCCGTTCCTTCCCCTGTCTGTCTGGGAATAATCAAATCCTACAAGTTAAATGAGGCTTTCCCAATGATTGAGCTGTGCATATTATACATTAATTACAATATTCTGGTTAAACAGGAAATTAACAGAAAGAAAAAAAAAGACAATAGTAATATATGTTAATTTAATATAAAATAAATAGAACAAATCAAAATCAAAAATGTTTATTCAGTAACAATTAGTTTACAGTTTCTTTAGTATTTGAGAAATCCTTTTAAGTATAAAATACTTGTGTTAGGATATCTCGCTCTTCCTTTGTATACATAGCACAAATTGTTACAAAAATAATATTGATCCTCTAAAGACAATAAAAATGAAGTCTATAAAAAGAAAAATAAACGATAAAGAACTATAATAAAATGCATCAATTATTAATACTATAAATACGTAATACGACTAACGTATAACTACATAAATATATATAAGTGATAATAGAAAGGAAAATGGGAAAATAAAATGAAAGGAAAAGTGAGCTATGGTTAGAGATTTAAAGGAGTCAAGGGATTTTTGCCTTACATATAGGTAGGGGTTCAAAGAAAGATAGAAAAGATTATTTATAACAAAACACAGCTACATAATTAAAAAAATTATCCTTAAAAATAACTTAATATGTAAAACACGATATAATAATGACTAAAACAGTATAACATATAGACTTTTAATCCCGGAGTTGCCACGGGATCAGAAGTATTAACTACACACTGAACTTTTACATGGTGATTCAGCCAGACATTTCCATACAAAAAGGCCCCAAAATCAACAATAATTACTTTCCAAACCAACAATAGAACTAAAATCAAACAAAACATTTACATAAAGCTTTCCAATCGAGATCACGACTCGATCCTTTGTGCGGATCGATACGATCCATCGATCTCTGCGGCGCGGTGCGTGCGCGCATGTATTATGTGCTCACATTCTTGTTAGGCCCGCCGACACATACAGAAATATTTACAAATCTTTACAATTTCGATATTTAGTGAACTTTTCGTTATGTGTGTAATTAAAAGATTGACCAACCATTTGTGATTATCTATTTGTGTAACAAATAAAAAAATGTACGAAAAGTTTGATTGATTGTTTAAACTTTTATATCTTCGATAGAACTGCATGATTTAAAAAATATGTCTGAATATGATTGGTAAGTAAACGAAAAAATGAAAGCAAGAAAAAGAACTGTAATATAAAAATTCTAGTGTCATGTGTCATTTTCAAGAAAATATATAATAGTTAAATTGTAGCGCCACAAACAGAAAAAAATTTTCAGATTTACGATGTTTACTTCGTTTAAATTAATATTTTTCAGGGGCTGCTAAAGGTATTGTAAAAAATATTAATGAGAGATATAATGATTTAATACAAAATTTACAGCGGTAATATGATAAATTTTTAAGTTTCCTGAATTTATATAATCGCATTTATACTTTAATAATTTATTAACAAAATGAACACCTAACATTCTTTATAAAAGTGTTTCAACTTGAATTCTATGAAACTATTATAATAGTCTAAATCCGCACCAATTACATTTCGACAAACATTAAGAAGAGCCGTCAATCACTATAAAATTATATCTATTACAATAATTTGATGTCTTTCAACAAACTTACTAAACGGCCGTTAAACATAGTTTAATCTCGTGTTACCTGCCTGTAACCCGATAGGCATCCAATGGATCGTTAGTTAGTCGAAACGGCGTTTTGCTCGAAATTAACAATTATGGTACATTTGTATGTTTGAATGGAAGTGGAACGTTAACGGTAGTTTAGGAGATTGTGTGTTTATCTTTGGAAATTAAATGTATGTAATTGATACGGTTTAAATAGTTCCTTTGTTGGTTTAGTTTCTATGAATTGAATTTGCTATTGGATTTGTTTGCGAAATAATGTTTTATTGTTCTTTTTTGTTAATTGTAAGTTGTTGAGAAAGTTGGTTTATTTAGCGTCAAATCAATACACTCAATTTTATACAAATCTAATGGATAGATTAGATTGGTTTGCACACAAGATAACAATCAACTACCTAATTTATAATTTACTAGCTGAGCTCCGCGGTTTTACCCGCATATATATATATGTTCACGTAGGATTTTTTTTTCGGGATAAAAATTATCCAATGTACGACCTTGGGTTCAAAGAATCTCTGTACAAAATTTCATCCAAATCAGTGCAGTACGTACGGAGCCTATTCAAAACAAACAAATCTTTCCTCTTTGTAATATTTGTATAGATTTAATGTTGGTATAATATTATTTTATCTTTATGTTTATTAAATTCATCTCGTATTTTTTATTTATTACTTATACGTATTTCTATGATACAACATTTTTTGTATTTATAAAAATTAGTTATGTAGAGTATTTTTTTTAATTACTATTAAAAATGAATCAAAATTTGAATAAATATTAACCAAAAAGTTTATACTATCAGTTTTATTTTCTTCATGAACCTGTTCATTCACTTATAAAAAACATTCATTCACAAGCGATCGTCTAATGAATAAATGACCAAGCGTGAACCGTTCAGGACATAATCGAGTAATTACTTCCCACGAACCTTACACTTTTTGTGGCGATCCGCATGACTTAACCACTGCACTACAGGGAGAACAAACTTTAAAAAATTTTTAGTCAGTAAATTTTTAGAATTTCTTGGAAAGTCATTATTGAAGACTATATTTTACCAGTGGCTTCGACTGTGTATGGGAAATAGTACTTTTTTCGGGATCAAAGGCCTATGTCCTACGAACTTCCAACTATATGTGTGCCAAATTTTAAGTTGGTTGAGTAACTATAGCATGAAGAGGTTACAAACAGTCTAACAAATGTATTTGCACTTATATTATTAGCTGAGATAAATTAGGTTAAGGACACTCTTCGGCGAGCGATTTTATAGTCAAAGTTAAAGTCAAAGTCAAAGTGTTTATTTACAAATCGGCGTCCTTCGAGGCACTTAGAACGTAATTTACATTTACATAATTAATATGTTAAATGTAATGTTTCTACCGGGAAGAAGCGCATAAGCGCATATCTCGATAAAAACTATTGTTTTTGTTTATGGATTACAACAAAGTACAAAGCTTCATTGAAATTATTACAGCTTTTTATCAGATAGAGGAATAAACATTCAGAAATGTAACAAATGTGTACAGTTATAATAATAAAAGAAAGTTCTTTTATTATTAAGTTCTTTGTTTGTCGTTCTTTTATTTATTTATTATTAAAATATAAGTATATTTTAAAGTAAAAAATCTTTTGAAGGTAAGTAAAGTGCATTACTTTTAAAGACACGTGTAATTTTAAAGATGTAATTAAAAATTGTACTAAAACTATCGAAAAATATGATGTCGCTCTTATAGATAGTTTATTACAAAATCCCAGACGACGTCTATATTTTTAAAAATAAAATCTCCAACGAAATCAAAAAGTGAACACGCTATATAAAATGAAATTTAGTTCGGACCACAACTTCCTAAGTACAGTAATTGCTACCGATGTACTACTAAAAGAAACCAATAAGTGTACGCACATCTTTACAATTTCCCTCCAAACTAATATCAACCTTAATTTTACGATCGTAAAGTCCAAATTCAAGTGTTTTGTCCCTTGTTACATAGGGTGTTTCAAAATATTGGAACCGAGAAATGAATGCACGTCGGAAAGGAAAGCACGTATTTGACGCGGTGAAAAAAAATCCTATTTCATTCATAAAATGAGACGCATTCAAGGTTTTTTACGCCTTGTTCATCGAATGATCTCCAAGTTTTATCACACTAGTACGGAGGATTGGACACGGTTGGATGGGTCTGGTGTACTGCATTTTAATAATGTTGTCTTATATTACATTAATATTTTCTTATAGTATGATGACAGAGTAGATTTAGCGATAAATTATAACTGAAAATGAGTGTGAGAATTCCAGCAATATACCTTTCTGGAATTCCGTCTAAACATTGAGTGGAGACCTACTTAGGGCACTCATTTATTTGTTTATATTGCAACTATATGTTTAATGCGTTTTGTGTCCCAGTAAATGATTTTTCTATTCTATTCTAGATAAATATAGAGTTCACCGTCCCATATAAGTCCTAGGCTAAGGACATAGGATCGGTCATTTGGTGTAAATATTTGATCTTTTAAATTGTGCATACGTAAAGGTTTTACTCACGATGAGGTAACATCATTTGATAACATAGTTTTGCATATGAATAACATTACAGCTAAAAACAATCGCGTGCGCCTTCTGGGGTGCTTGAATACAAAAAAAATAACTTCAAAAATATGAAAATAAATTTACCGGAATTGTAGGTGATTATATATTTTTTTCTGAAATATTTTTATTTCGTATCCAACAAAGTGCATACGAAGGTGCATTGAATAAAAAAAGCTTCTAAGGGTATCAAAGTCCTCACATCATACTTAAAAATACCTACACGTCAACAAGTGAACACAAAAACTATAAATGACCACAAAAAGTAAAATGGCGGCTGATTGCTTTCACAGCCATCACAATGGGCGTGCTATGAGCTACCGTGTTACACTTGTATAAAAACCGATGTACTTCAGTTCTACTAAAATTATTTTATTTCTGTACTTTAAGCAGTTTAAATTATGAACACTAATATTATAAGTGTGACAATTCTGGATGTTTGCATGTTTGTGTGAGCAAATATGATCGGCTTTTCATAAAATTTGGAATACTGATAGGCTGGATTCACCTAATACCACCACATATTTTTATAGATCCCGAATCCCGAATTTAATGCGACCAAAGGCGATAGCGCGTGCTAGTAACTTTTATGTTACATAATATGAAGTATATCTAATTCACTTTTATTTTTTAAATCTGTCAGAAAAAAGTATAAACTACGATTTTAACAAATAAAACTAAAAGTCGGACGGAAATACTATATTTTATTCGACATTATTATTTATACCCGATAATAATGTATAATAAACCGCGTTTAAAATTTTAAAAATTAAAGTATTTTTAAACCGTAGATCTTGACAGATGTATCTATGGTGGTAGAGCATATTCGTTTTTTGATTAAACTTAAAAAGTCCCTTCTTAGTGGGGATTTACGTAACGAAAGAAACCAATAATAGTTCGCCATGATAAATCATACAGTTGTAATATGTCTTCAATTTATATTTATGCTTTAACAACCCTTTCAGTCGTACTATTTCAATATAAACGCTATACTAATCCCTTATTTATCAATACAAACAAAAAACGAGTAAAAATCCCATAAAATCTGCACCAAGATAAAGAAAACAAATCGTGCGCGTGCGCAATCTCAATCGCGCCATTTGTCAACCGCTGTCAATTACTGACAATGTCAACGGTGACAGCTCTTGACAGCCATTGATGATGTTATTACAGTTATTGTTTTAATCAGAGCAACGATTTTAGTATGATTAATGTTTGATTGAAAATTATTGACTGTTGATAACGATAAATGAATCCTGAGAACAAAGTATCGAGGAAAATACATCAAGAAATGGTCTTTTTACAGAAAGAGGAATCTATGCATATATCTATGCCCTTTGATACAATTAATGAAAATACTTGTCAAAAATTATATACATTAACTATTTATTTATTTATTTAACTATTAAAAAGTGATACTTATAATTCACATCACATAGCTTATCAAGTTACTAGTACTGCGATCCATGGTATAGTGAACAGAATATATGCGATTCACAGCTAGTTATAAAAAGTTTGGCCGTTTAAATTTTTGTCTGTAAAGCCGCAAATATAGAACAGATTTCATGAAATTTCTTATACAGATAGACTATCACTTATATATTTAAAAGCCCCGAATATATAGTACGCAAAACTAATCTTTTACATATTTCATAGTTGCCAAATTAAACACATGCTTACCACCCATATAGAAAGTAAGAACAAGATAATAACGCAGGTACAACACATCGACAATATGTAATCAGTTAATACGCGTGTCTGTTTGTAATTATAGACGTGGATCAGCTGGTTAGGGGGAGTTGAGGTAGATTGAACCATTTTATCTTAAGACGATTACATGTTAAAATTTCCTCATATTTCTCACAATTTAATACTTGGTGATGGTATATCTATTTATTATACTGATCCTATTGAAATAGAATCCTTTTATCTTGAGTGTTTGCTTGACTAACATAAAACTTATTAACATACTACTAGCTACAGCTACCCTCTGTAGTATAGGTCTCTCACGTTTGTTTCTTGAACCAAACATCCCCCTTTCTTAATTCCATCGTATAAAATAGCCATATGCTGGCGATAGCAGAACACATAAGAATAGACATTGCCCAACTTTGTATTGAGACAAATAATATTTTTTAGAACGGAACCAAATCCCCCCACTCTCCCCTCTCTTGACACAGATCGTACATAATTGTAGCAATTTGCTCGCGGTGGCAGGACACGTCGGAACATATAGACATTGCTCAACTTTGTATTGAGACATACTCAAATAATATGAGACCAAATGGGTCTGTATTGCGGCGTAATTATATGTGATTGATATGTACCCATACTAAATATTACTGTGTGTACATATCAATTTGAATAACTTGGCAATATATATTGATATTTTTACATGTACTTATTTTATTAAGCCATACCAACAAACACATAAAACCTGCTTAAAGAAAAAGAAACGATACATTGATTATCAAAAACTTTTGCATGTATAACATTAACAGTATGCCATATCATATAATTTTTTGTTTCAAATTCTATAAGAAATATAGTCAATTTAGATAGGAAAATATTACACTAAATTTTGGTAAATGCTTGGTAAACCCAAAATGTTGTCACATGACTATCTTTTGATAGATATCATGTAGTCATGATATTAAAATATAAATAAAATAAATAAATATTTTTGTAAGTACATACTTACAGATTACAGACAGTAGAAAATTATAATGTTCATCACATGATAATGTTCTACTCGTGGGCTCGAATCCACGTCCATCGGCGCAATAGACCATTGTTGTATCCCCTGAGCAATCGAGGCAAATATAAAATACAGCAATAAAACTTACGTTTTTAAATGATTAGGAAACGTTTTCTTTTACCCATATTGAACAAAATTCAATTAAATGAATAAAGACTTATCTCTCATTACATAACTATCACTAATTGCTCTTGTCTCGCATTGAATTCATATAAAAAGTATTGGAAAAAATATTCGTCACGAGTTTCCCAATAATATCGAAAAAGACTGAATCGCAGTTCGTTACAAAGAGGTTTCACTTCCACGAGCGTCACGTTCCACGATCAATTGGTAATAATATATACGAAGATAAGTCAATCTAGAAGTGTCATTACAAGGATTTTTTAGGACAAATAGAGGGCTAAGTATCCAAAGAAAAGAGCCTTGATGATAGGGAACCTTTCGAAGGAAACGGCACTGTGAAGAAGAAGCAGATATTGATAATAATAAAAGGTGCATAAAAGTTGAAATTTGTCATTACATGCAGAAATTGGCCCTAGCTCGCAGCGATAACGATACCCCTTCTCTTACAAAAAGCTTCTCGTTTTGCCAGCAAGTGAGGGTACCAGAAACTTGTACTCCCACTTATCCTATTCATCTTCCTTTCCTGTCTTCATATTGTTCTTATTGGCTTCCTTAATTCTTCTCTCCCTCTTCCGTATTAGTGTTCATGGACTGCAGTACCCACACAACATAAAATAAATCAAGCACATGCTCCATTGACTACTAGGACATACAAAAAACTTTAGGAACATCCGAAAGTTATTTGCTAATTTCAAAAAAGGGGAATGGGGAATTGATAACGGTAAAGAAGGTGTGATAAAAGGGAATATGAGCCTTCTTATAATAACACTAGCTGATCCGCGCGGCTTCGCTCCCGTAGCATAATGTTATAATTTTCCCCGTTTTTTTTCACATTTTCCATTATTTCTTCGCTCCTAATAGTTGCAGCGTGATGTTATATAGTCTAAAGCCTTCCTCGATAAATGGTCTAATCAACACGAAAAGAATTTTTCAATTCGAACCAGTAGTTTCTGAGATTAGCGCGTTCAAACAAACAAACAAACAAACTCTTCAGCTTTATAATATTAGTATAGATATACGCCAATTTCCCATCCAGTATCTTTACACTCGTGTATTATTCGCACTTCGCTTCCTGGTCGTGGTTGGACTACCGTTTCGTTATTGTTCGATATGTTTTCTATAATCCAGTTATATCTTATATCAGATTTGCCTTGTACGGTTATTTTAGTGCATGCGTGCTATATTGTTTCGTGTTTTAAATCTATCAGTTATTGAGATATCTTATTGACGTATACCTTATTCCTAACAAATATTTTGTGGTAACAGTAATCAATACAACATCAACCCGATCATTGAATAGGTGTTACGACGTTTTGTTGACAATATTGAATTACAATTTGTAGTTTTATTTATTTTCTTTGTGAATGACCACGCTATGAATAGTGGTTTTTTTGTGTGTGATAAAACCTTTTTTGTTTGACCTTCTTGAGAGGGCTCAATTTCTACTATTTAAAGATCTGGGAACCAAAAAAAAAAACAATTGATCAGAATGTACACTAATTCAAAATTTGACTCTATTTTCGTCCGATTTGGGTGAGAAACTGCAACTTTTAAATTTTAAAACTTAGCATGTTCCATTATAATATTTGCTATATTGACAACTAAAATGTATTTCATGTAAAGAATAATCATATTCTGCAACACATACATTGACACCGTTCACCGACTCGAAAACTCAGACTACATCGGAACAATCTAAACGCGAATATCATTTTTTGAATCTGTGTGTGTTAAGCGAAGTACACACGAGTTTGACTTCCGTAGTTATATGTTGTAGTGTTATGAAGAGAGGCGTCATTAAAGCGTTACGATACTTTGAATCGGCCTGTCATAATTACATTACACACGACTTCTGTATTCCGTATGAATAGCCCGTGTGAATGGAGCTAGTGCGGAGTGGGTGAGACTTACAGAGCCGGAGTGTTGTCGTAAAGTAAAAGAATTCAAAAACAGAATAAAAATTCCATGAAGTTTTTATGGGATATCTCTTCACAAGATCCCGCTGTAAAATATATAGATGCAGCATTGTGGAGGTCCCAGTATTATGTAGTTCAGTATGATGGATGGGTACGATGCTAAGAATTCTGACGTCTGTATCCCGCCATGTTTAATAAGCAATATAGCCTCAAAATAAATTCTATTTTTACAACTGTAAACAACTACCCATCTCGTAGACTGTACATGAGAGATGAGATCAACCATAGAACAAATATAATACAGAGCGTAAAAATAAAAAATAAAGTCTCAGGTTGTTTGGTCATAATCCTATAAATCTTGCCGATTGGCATTCCAATCGATCACAAATACCACCGCTCTAGACTAAACCGTTAGTAATGCGTTTACAACATGACTACCTGAGAATTGGAGAATTGGCAATTACCCCCTTTTGCATACATGAGACGAGAGTTCTGCTTAGTATAAATAAATAAATCATTTATTTCAAAGAATTTTTCAAAAATTATATCGCTCAGCTTCCTGAGTTGTAAACTGTTTTTCAGGAATCTGTTCCTTCCATTTGTATCACTATACTTTGAAATAAATACATTCAAATTACAATTATACAAAAAAAAAGTATCAACTTATAATCTTCCTTCTAAAGGGCCCTTACAATTGGGTAGGGTAGTAGTCCCTAAATACAGGATGCTATTCCTAGGACCTTTATAATCATCGGGGCCTCAATATGAAGTATCAGTTCGTTCCACAACCAAGCGTACACGGTTGGTCATTATCGCATAAATCTTGCCGATGTGAGCTGTAATTGCATCGATCCTATACAGATACCACCGCTCTAAATTAAACCTTTATCCAATATAATTTGCGTGATATGTGTGACGTCTAATAAATTATTATTCTTGTGTGATATAAATCATACAGGTGTAATAATAAATTAACGTTACATAAGGTTTAGGAAACACGTTCTAGTAACGTCCATCAGCCGTAGCTAATTTAATGCTAGTAATTGATAGCTCCGACCTTTAATTTTTAATTTATTAGGGCATTATGGTTATTGAATATGCTACTTGTTTTGACGGATGTAGGCGTGGCCTGTTAGGCAGAAAAACTTGTTTTGTTTTTAAGTTGTTTGGTAGATGTCAGATTTAGAGACATGTCGTTTTGAAAAAAAATCGGTATTAATTTTTTTGAATATTTTGTTCAGGTTAAAAAATATACATATTACACAAACACAAACATAATTTGCACAGATTCATATCAAAGTGGTCGCAGATTAGTTCATTTTTTTTGTCTCATATTTTAATCAATCGAAACATACCAAGATAAATAATATATTTTTGTCGATCTTGTATTATTTTTGTTGCTTTCGTACGAATTTACTGCTACTAATATTATAAATGCGAAAGTTTGTTGATTCATGTATATGTGTTTGTTACTCTTTCACGCAAGAACTACCGATTTACGATGAAACTTGGTATACATATAGTTAAGGATTCAATAGGCACCTTTTAATGCCAGAGTTGCCATGGAATTCAGGTGAACACTCTTAGTACAAAAAAAATGTTTGATAAATTACATAGGAATATAATCTGCTTGCTTCAAATCTTACATTTCAAGATACATAGTATCATTACTATCCGAGAACATAACTTATTAGTTACATACCTCATCAGCTAACAAACATACGTTATTTAGTCCACCTTAATGATTCCAACCACCGTTATACGCAATAACTCATACATCGATATTATAATAAACGATACAGGGTGTTCCTTTTGCATGTGATTAATAAATATACGCTCTACATACGGTTATTGGTGCAATTTTCTCGACCAGCCACAATGACATATTGACACTTTCTACCACCGTTATTTGTTATAACTTGTAAATGTTCGGATATCGAGTAAAATCTTTACTATAAGATACGACAATCAAAACACATATTGAATTATGTTTCTTTCTATATATTCATACCTGAGTAGTGTACTACTAAAAAACAGCCACATTATACTTATCTAATGTAATTGAAGCATTTGGGAATGAAGGCATACAGTCTACGAGAAATTAATCGTTAGCAAAAAGTATGATTGAAATTTATTAAAAAACAAATTATTTTTAAATTATGTCTGTAAAAGTACCTTCAAGAACTATGGAAGCAACAGAATCTGATGACCTGAGGTAGAAACGAAGTTGCAAGCTGTATTAAAAAAAGTCATTTAACCTTTGACCGTATGGATTTTTAAGACGAGAAATTCAGCATCGATTACGACTAAAGCCATAGTGGGGACTATACCAATAATGCCACAAGAACTAGAACCTAAAATTTATGTAGCACCACTTATATTAGTTTGTGTTTATTCTTGACACACTATCATTTCGTGCTGTACTTCATGCATACATTTAAAAAGTAAAACTGACTTTGAATATCAGAGCCTAGATAAAAGCCATTTTTAAGTAAAGAAATAAAATTTCCAGAACTTTTGTAGATTATTGGAGTATAAATCGTCGAAAATCTTCGAAAAAACACTAATAATTAATGTTCGATGTTCTATGTATATTGCTCGGACGTAAAATTGCTAACTAGGACGCCATTCAGGGATCAGGTTTGAGGGAACATGTCATCGAAAGACCCCGGGCTACAATTATTGAGCCTGATCATCTCGCGACTGATTTACCGGCCATGATTGTGAGGCTGTATAGGTTTATGGACATAGGCTGAATTAAATATCTACGATAAACGGTAGGAGTGTAGTTTATTTTTTTATGTTACAGTAGTGAAGTTGTATACGGTTCACCTGATGTTAAGTGACTGACCGCAGCCTGTGAATATTGGTAGGAGAAAGCTAAATATAAGAAGAGTGGTGAAAAAAACTTAAAAGAATTAAATATCTACGATAAACGGTGGGAGTATAGTTTTATTTTATGGTACAACAGGCAAGCGGAGCATGCGGTTTACCTGATGTTATGTGACTGCAGCCTATGAATTTCTATAACATCAAAGTGTCGCAGATGCCTTGCTGACTTGAAGGAGGGGTAGGTGATTAAGGAGAGGATTAATTATGAAATTAATGATGGGAAATTGGGAGAAGAGTAGAACAGGATGGGAGAAGAATGGGCCTGGATACCTAAGGCCTCAAAATTACATTGATCGAACATTGCTGAAGCGAGAATTGAACTAAATTTACCACTACCCTTATAAAATCATATTGATAAATTTTTTTATATTATATTTTTCGAATTTTTTACCGCCCTTAATGCTTTTCTTTTATTGTATAGCGAAGAATAATACATTTGCTGTGCTTATGGAAACCCCCCTTACTTCGCCATGAAAAAAAAATAATATTAATAATAACTTATAAAAATTTCTACTACATCAATATACAACTAGGATTAGTGAAAATTTCGCTCAAATGGTTTGCTAACAAAAACCTTGTGAAGTTAACCTCTTTTACTCATAAGACGCCATCATTTATAATATTTAACCATTTTTAAACGAAGTTCATTACAGCAGAAGAAAAGCGAGAGTGGTGTGCAAATCAAGTTTAATGAATATGTAGTAGTTAAACACATACGCATAACATTCCTCTCTTTAATAGCATTCATTACTAGCTAAGGCTCCTATTTTTCATTAAAGCAAAGCTTATTCATCATACTTTTTTTCTTTTGAAATTCACCAGAAAAAATGAATGTTAGACTAACCTACTACAATTAATACTACTAGAGTTAATAATTTACTCCGCTTAATCCTTAGAAAATAAAATAATTGGGTCCTACTGAATAGTTCTGATATTTTTTTATTGTTAATAATCAGAAGAAAAGATAAAATTCTATCATTGCTATAAATTAAGGTTGTTTCTATTAATGTAAGACTAACTCGTACTACAATTACTCCTACTACTATTTATCATTCATAATTTTCTCTAATCATGTTAATTTAATTTTGATGGGTATTTTTACTATAATCGTCTCTCTTTCTTGCTTCTTAACCTTCCTAATATTACTCGAATTAATTATTTACTGCGCTAAATCAATAGTAATGTCCTCTAAAAATAACAGTACTGCCTACACTTGCATTTTGTTCTAGTAATCTACAATTGCATATTTATTTAGGATTCTACTAACTGATTTTTTTAGCATTTTTATACTGTTAAAATTGAAGTAGTTAACCAAAAGCGAGAGTTATGAGCAAATGAAGTGTGATGAGTAATTAGCAGTTAAACACATACGCATGGCATTCCTCTTTTTAATAGCATTCGTTAGAAGCTGTAGTACATATTTTTCATTAAGGCAAAGCTTAGTCATCGTAGATTTATTTATTATTACTGATATTAAACAAAAGGAAAGCTAAGAATCTATCAATGTTTTACTGATATATAATATGTTATGATTCTAATGTGAACGCCTATTTCAATTACTACTACTAGAAATAGTAGAATATTTCTACTAGAATTATTCATTTACTCTGCTAAATCCATACTGTTATGTTTATAGAACTATCCATACAGTAATTTACACTTTTATATTTTTTTAAGGATCCTACTGAATAATTCTGCTAGTCGCCTATGTGTTATTGTGTTTTATCAGCTATATTGCTGTAGTATTTCACCCAAATCTCTTCAGTAAATTTGACGCGATAGTTCAACAAAAACAAACATACATACAATCAACCTCAAAAACCTTCGCATTTACAATGTTAGTTCGATAGGCAGATGTTTATACATCGATTTTTACAATCTCAATGCTTCCCCTTAACCATGATCAGACAAGAACACGTTACTAGCAGTTAAGAGAATTAACCGAGCAAATACACAAGTGGTTCAAGGCCGCGATAATAAGCTGTTTAACTGTTCCGATCGTTAGTGATTGTTATTTGAGAGCGAAAGTATCCATACGAAGTTTAATGGTTCTTAGTGAATATGATGTATGAACGACAATTATTTGCAAATAGATTTACGAACGTTTAATTGCAAATGTATTAGGTTTTTGTTTATCTAGAATTTAAAATAACATTTGGATTGATCAATATTTGCGACACTAAAATTCAATCACCATTTATGAACAAAGCTATACTATATTGATTGAACGATAAATGAGTAATGATATACTATCTATATTGTCATGAATTTTAAAGACAACATATGTAAATCTATTGCTTTAAAAAATCGCGTGTGTCATTCCCTATAGGATTTCAATATGGAATGCAGAAACATTTAGAAATGAAGAATGGATATATTGAAAAGTTTTATAAATAAAACAAAAGAATTAAGCTAGTGACTATAAACTAAGGTTCCTATAGGGGTGATATTACCTCAAGATAAACTTAGCTAGGCAACAAAGATTTCCAAGCCATTTAAATTTTTTCCAGAAGCATTTTTGTCTCTAATTTCCGTAACAGGTAAACTAAAACTAGTATTATATACTTCATTAATACCAAACCAAAACAAACCAAACGTGTTTATAATTCACTGACACTAATAGGGGCATATATCAACGTGTCAGATACTGGGCCAATTGGCGTACCGTGTACCCCACTATTGCATTCCGCAGAGTTTCGCAAGCGAGTACGCCCTGCTCCATTACGCTGCGAATTTATGTGGCTGTGGCATTATGCGTAAGCATTACGCGGTTGATCAGCTGATGACAGCTCGGATTAGAGACGGGAACGTTAGGCCCGGGGCGAAAAAGGCTCGGAAGACTCGAGGACGTGGCGTTTCTGTTTACCTTGAAAAAATAAAATTTAAGATTCTGTAAAGGCAAACTTAGTCACCTGATCGTGACAATGTTCGACAGACGGTAATGGCCACTACAAGCCATGAGGTAGTGCGTAAGTATTTGTTTATTTCTTCAACAAAAACTTAAAATGTAAAAGCAGGCTGATGGCACAGTGATAAAGTTGAAGTGGCACCTGTGCTA
>LQNK01000633.1:356798-371228 GCA_001586405.1 Phoebis sennae | reverse complement strand
ACAGTTTTATTTAGTGTCTAATATAGCATCTCTGACGTTGTTAAAGGAGTGTTGTTATAATCGGATACAAGTTCGGTACTCCCTGACACATAACACATGTAATATTTATGAATACGATAATTAAATTCGTGAAAAATGGAATTTAAAAAATGTATAGGTATCTCCGTGTTATTGAAATATTTTGTTTATAAGTTTCATATTACTAACAGTACTTTTATTAATTTCATAATTATATTTAATGTTAATCGTTAAAAGATCAATTGTCGCAAGGTATCATTGATATCAAAACATCCATCCATCGAGTAAAATGATGTGACTTGATCTGCAGATTTTTTGCAACTAAAGGAAAAATAGACTGAAAAAGTACGAAAAGTACAAAAGAAATACCGAGCTTACAAAAAATATTAATTTTATTTTATTGACATTTTATGTGACATTTACGCATTATCGCAGTATTCAATAAATAAGTGGCGAGCATGTGGCGAGAAACTCGTGATTTTTGAAGGTGAACAATATTTACCAACAATTACATATAACCATTTTGTTTATCGTGATCATAATTAATTGACTTTGAAATAATGTTTTGTTTATTCAATTATGTAGTCTTCAATATATTGCGTAGTTGAATTCATTAAATATCAAATACTTATTGTGAAATTTTAGATTGATTTTTTAAGTCTCTACAATAGGTAAAAACAAAAGTGGTAATAAAATGCTTATAGAACATGTATGGATTGATCGATGAAGGAGTAGGTATTTTTTTTTGTATTTTTTAAAGTATATTTAATATTTATAGTATATATACCAGAAAACAAGGAAGTAATTAAGTTATACGAATAACAACATAAAATAGATAGATATAGTCTACTAGATAATTATTTATTTTCATAAGGACTAGTCTGAGTGGAACATTGGCTCACGTACATTCGGATATAAAGACCTTTTCGTAATTTGGAAATCCGTTGTAATCCAACAATAAAATTGGCGTTGTTGTGAAGTACATATTGTGAATTTAGTCACTTGCATATTATTACGATATTTATGAATACAATGTTATGACAGGTTCACATTTTGTTGGCCATGTTTATAATTTGAATCTTCCTTCATAGTACAAAATTTACGTATTAACAAGGTCTTCCTCTTGTATGTGTATTTTTTTGTCTTTGATAGTGAAACGTCGTTTTATTTATTGACATTTTTACATCGTCTTTACGTTTTTTCTTTGTTTTTATACACAAGCCAATCATGTTCACGACTGAACTAAAAATACACAGAGACATTAAGATTTTTATTATTTTTATGATTGTTATGGTGAAAAAAATCTTATTTTTTATTAATAAAAATAAATAAGTTCGCGTGGATCCGCGATCCAACCTAACTTTTTCAAATATTTGGAAGGAAGGGTTAAAAAAGGGTATAATTTTTTTTAATATTTATTGAAAAAAGACACTTTTTTAATAATTTCATTTGTAAAATACTTATCTATTATTTAGAACGAGCAAATACAAAGTATGGTTTGTGGTTGTTTTATGAAATTTGTACAGTCGGTATAGTACTGGTACCCCTTTTTAACTGAATATTATTGTACCATTGTTAATAAATATATTCTTATTGTACCTGTTTCAAAATAAAGTATTTTAAAAATATTATTATTTATTATTTAAATATTTATTAAAACCAGATAACTTTCAAATGGTCATTTACGATATAGGTATGCCAATTGAGTAAGAACAATAGAAACAAAAACCAATCAAAATACTTTGTAAAAGGTAAAAAATAAGAAACGTATAATTACTTATTTTTTATCTTTTTTCGTAATAATAAAACAAAGAAAAAATGTAAATTCTTTTGAATCTTTTCGAATTTCCCTGTAGCAACTAACGTGTTAGAAATAAAATAAAATACGTTTTATAAGAAAAACTTACGGGTCATGTCCTTCAGCGAAAAAATGCGCAAGTGTGAACAACAGGTACACCCCAGAGAAGTACAAGGGTTGCATTACATGCAGGAGTCTGCTGGGGACCTTCGACAGCACCAGCTCGATCAGCATCAGCCCCGAGTTGGCGCCGTGCAGCATCACGTCGAGCACCGGGTTGGGCGCGTAGTTCGTATTCCTCCCCGCTACAATCCATTTAAATAATTAATAGATCCACCTATTTTAGAATATGGCATCGAACCAAATTCAATAACCGGTATCAAATGAGGTTATATTGGGTAATCGACCTTATTTGAAATGTCTCTTATGTCTGAGAAACAAGATCCACATTTGAAGGAATTTCACCTTTCATTGATCAAGTTCAGAAGCCAGTGAGTTATAGCAACGTCCTTGTAATGTATTTTTGGCACCGTGGCCAATTTCAATAGAGACTATCCAATTTCAATAGAAGACAGTGAAATAATAATGCATTCACACATACAAGTACGCTATTGTGAGTGTGAACGCATAAGTACGTACATTATTTATTTCATCGACTGTTAGATTATGGAACGGAGACCCATATCATCTAACAGAGAACAGGCAGAAAACTATAAACGCTCTCCGAAGCATAGATATGCTAAGATTAAACAGATGTAGCTAATTTTTCGATTTTAGAGTAAATATCGCAATCGCTGGCGCTACAATATGAGATCTTTTTGTCCGTGGTTGAATACTATAAGTTTGTAAACCCACTAAAGTTTAATTCATTGCCTCTGTGTCACAATTCTACAGAGCAAAGTCAAGAGCACGTGATCGTCCTTTTGCCTACCATTTGAAAGTTGATTCTTGAACATCAAAGCCAGATCACACTGGTTGTCACAATAGTACGTTACAACTAGACTGATAAGGTGGTCAAATAAAGTTAAGCAAAGTTCTTAATAAGGAAGTCCTTAGCTGCATCCTTTAAGATAATTTCAGCCAAAAGTAATATATTAAACCGAACATAAAACATAATACTCTTGTATCGTCGCAATTAGAAAATTATTATTGATCGCTATAGTCCATTAAATATTTTTTATGATTAAACAAATTAGCACGCGATCTTAGAGTTATTTATTTACTTATATTCAACAATAGACAATTCAATAGACAAAGAATAAATTACACTGTATAACTATATAATATACATAGTATATACCTTGGATTCCCAGTCTCTTGGAGACGAGTCACACGTCACAGTAATAACGTGTGATGTTTAGAATTAGCATTAGTATAAGTAGTATTAAGTTTTTTATGGGCCGTGGTTTTGACGCCCGTATTCACAAAATATACTATGAGTTCTCCCAACGCACAGGGCCTCTTAAAATATTCAGAGACGATACTTTAGTGGGAATTTGACATTCCTATTGATTTTAATTTAAAGTCTTGTCATTTGGAAAGCATTGAGAAATGTCTTACTTTGATCAGTGATGCTACTATACATACACAAGTATTGTTTGTGACTACGGGTGTTAGTTAATAAACATCATGTAACTTTGCTATAATATCTTGCCTGAAGTAATTAAAAAAATAAAAAATAACAGGTTAACGTAATTCGAGCTTTCGTGATTATATTTATAATTTTAACGGTGGAAATTAATAGCGTATTTCGAAAGAGGGGAAATGCTAAAACCCTGAGAAAGACAATCTAATCTATTTCACGTGAGGTCATATTGTGAGAGGATTAAAAAATGGAAACAGACACGCCAATGGTGCCCCGTGCATATTAAGGCCATGGTCTCGGATTTTGGCGGCCAACCTTAAGCTCATAAAATTAAAGAATAAATTTGGATATCAAAAGAAAGATAGAATACATTTGTTAATGTGCGGCCTTATCAATTGCTTTTTGTTTACGCATTGATCACGTATCGTGTATGATTTGTAAAATATGTTAAATGGAGTTTTGTTACATATTTTTGCATATAGTTTAATAGAGCAAGTAGCGTAACAGGAATGCGAACAGTTACTCGCATGAGGAACGAATTGTATACTAATTAAATCGTAAGTAGTAATTAATCCATTAAAGAGGTATTTCACTATTTTCAATCGATATTTATATTTTTAATTACTTTATTGATTTACCCTTATCACTAACTTAATATTCTCAAAGAAATTATGTTAATTAAACGCATACTTACGAGCTCTTAAGACAGCCCAATAGAATAGTGTGATGAGAAAAGCCAAAGGAACCGTTATGTTGTACAGTACCCAGTACACCCTTACGTACCACGGCAGACCTGAAATGTAACAATGTTATATAATAATCTTAATTAATATCTACCTATGAAAAAACCGACTGAATTTTCTATAAATCTAAAAAAATAATCCCTCACGAATCCAACAACACCTCACACGTCAAAGAAATCGACAACCGTACATAGAATCTAAAAAGATTATCCTCCTTCTGTAGCAGTCGGGTCAAAATCTTTGAATAGAATCAATATTAAGATTTATATTCGAGACTAACTGATCCTCGCGACTCGCTACCGTAGCATAATGATATAGCTTTCCTCGAATAAAATATTTTTATATCGTACCAGTTTCTGAGATTAGCGCGTTGAGAAAACCAACAAAATTTTGACCTTTATAATTAAAGTTACCTCTAATATAAAGACAGGAAAATTAGATTCAAAATTATATGTATACCGGACGTTCTTGTTTGAAGAAACGAAATAAATGATTGCAGTAAAACACGTGTGTTAAACAATTTCACTTAAAATTTGAAATGTATGTCAGTTTTAATTTGATAATAAGCAGCTCGTTTTGTGCAACTATTGTACATTAATTATTTTCACGTGGCAGGCGAACATTTCGCGTAAACATAAACACTGTGAAACCGCTCATGTAACACACAAGGTAATAATAAAAACATCAAAGTGACTTGTATATTCATGGTCAAAGGCGAAGAACCTTTTCGAGTGGTTCGGGTAAATTGCGTCACCAATAGAGATGTTAGAGACCTTGTGTTTTTATTCGCTTGAGGTGAACATGATATAAATAACACTTTTGAAGGATTAGTGTCAATGCGAACGATATTTTGATGTCAGAAATAGAAATTGCAAAGCGATTAGTTGTATTTAAGTTTAAACATAATTAAATATTTGAGTTAACAAAATGGAGCACTTGTTATTTATGACGTATAAAATGTATTATTGGGATATTGTACTTCGAATTATGCACAAATGACGATTGTTTTAGCAAAAGTATTCCTAATAGCATTTCAGTATACCGATCTACAAATACAATTAACAAAATTTGTATTTGTATTATGTATTTAATATTTATACTTTTCTTTGTATATGTCATAGATACAGAAAAATATATTCTTTGTTGATATTGAACTGTGAGAAAATCTTTGGCATGTAGTAACTAAAACAGTTTCAAATTCAAATTCATTTCTTATACATTTTATGAAACACTAGCTGTGCCCCGCGGTGTCACACGACTATATATTTATTTTCCGCGATAAAATCCTTAACTAGAAAGATAGACAGACAGACGGACATATATCATATTTGTCACATTAAAGATTATAGTAATAGTATAGTAAAGATTTCGTTTTGAATAATCCTAATTCAATTTGGGTACAGTGCATTTTGGCCTATATGCCATGATGTATTTCTGTGACGCGCACTCGTAATGTTACATTTCTCTGCCGGGATTAATGACTCGCCGTGCCAATTTCTTGACAATGTTGTAGTGGAGTTGGACGTCCTACCTCAACTATTTATAACTCGATAATCGACCTAGGCTGGATAACTGAATTCTATATTCTCATGATAAATTTTCATCTTTGATATTTGTGATTTGATCGATAATTTACGAGTATATAAAAATTTCATATATGTATTATCTTTAATATTAATTAAACACGATTTCGATACTCACCAGGTAAACCAATAGGAGTTTTCTTTACGCATACTAAAATTCCAAACAGCGATTGGAAGAATATCATGATCAGGCCCCAATGCGTCATGTATAGGAGGAACATTTCTCGAGGTCCCCAGAAGCAAACGACCGACCACGTAATAATACACACTGTCCATACAAATATCGGCACTCGCCAGAACAGAGGCGATACCCTTCCGGCCCACGACCTCGTGAACAGTTCCGGAGACTCGTTTCCTTCCCTGAGCATCGCCAGGCAGCACCCGTAGAAGTGATCCGGCGCATTTTGCTTCCAATTATCTACTTTCGTCATATTGAACGCTATTGTCTTCTAGTACGGTGTACGGACGTCACTTTTTGCCGGCCTGTTTGAGTAACCTTCTATTGGTATGCTTTAGCTGTGAACAAATAACGAAATATTAGTCATTGTTAGCTCTCGGGTCCTAACCGGTGTGAAAATGCAACAATGATATATCACACGTTAAAAATCGATGCAGGCTGTAACCGAAAGATTTATAGAATGTATTTATTGACCCTGAACAACTGAAGGTCTATAGCGAGTTGTTAAAGTTATTTTGATTTGGCAATAACTGCAACTTTTGATCTAATCATTATGTATTAGATTATATTACGTAAACTCATATATTCTGTTTTAAAAGTCAAGGTAACTTTGATTAAAAATTTATAATTATTATATTTTTGTTTAAATATCAATGTTTACACATTATTTTGTCATGTTTTTATTATTACATATTTTTAGTTCTGCTCATAACGGTATGAAATACACCACTAAGCTTTATTTATTTTAATATTTGAGTTCATTTGTATGCATACTACTATTTAACTACATTTTAAGTAGGTGTGACTTTAGTCATTATTTAATTCTTCCTATTTATGTATTATGTTTGCTTTATAATCAAAATATTTAATACATAAACGGGGTTTTTACGCATTGCGTAGATTATACTTTTTACAAGCTAGGAAATAGGAATATTAATTAATTTGTAATTTATAAAACTGGTCAATAAACTGGTATTTTATGCAAAAAGGGTTCTAAGACAATAAGGGATTAAGATCAAAGAGTAAAAAAATAGAATTTTGGTTTGAAATTTGAAAAAGCGATTTTGATTTGATTACAATTGAATTATCAAGATTAATTTAAATATTGAAATTTTTCATTCTTATAAAAATGAACTCAAGTACTTACTTGAGATCATATATTTATATATATATTTTTTTACTGCACACATTTAGGAATAATAAAGCATAAATAATAAATCTGAATGTGCACAGTAAAAAATTACATAAACAATTTAATTAAAATTTATAATAAAGATACTCAATAAATTGCGAATAATTAAATATATTCCAATTTTTTGTGGTCGCTGTTAGATCATAACAACAGTTTTAGTTTTAATCATCGTGAGATTCTTAAAACCAAGCGGTTTGAGCGTGCATTAATTATTCTTATGTTTTAATCGATTTTCGTTTAATGTAGACCCTGTTCTGATACAAAAAATAATTTTCTTAGATATTAGGTACATACTTTTTGTACGTTCACAATAATCATTCAATTAATTATAGCGAAATAGTTAAATGATTTAAAACGAAATTAAATATTGCAGTTGTAATGTTATGAGGTATTATGGTAAAAGCAAATATACCAAATAGTTGTTAGATCCGAATATTGCGGCGGTACTTGTATATATCATTGTTTGTCAAATATTCATATTTCCCATAATATATAGAATATTTGTTCATTATTTTACAACTATTAGGAGAAAATAAGGATTTATTCATGCTAAAATAATTTACTCAAACATGTTTATAGGGTCCGACTAAAAAGTAAAGTAGATTATGTTAAATTAGGAGACAGATAATCTTTATTGCATTTTAATGATTTTAAAATGGAATGGTTAACAATGCAATAATACATAATTTTGAATTTGTTAAAATAATATTTTTTGTATTGACGTTAAATAAACAATCTATTATTACATAGTTAAATTGTCCAATATTTTTAAATTATGAATGTCAATCTTTAAAAGAAGTAGTAATTTAAGAATTTTTTGGACTAAAAGTAGTTTAATAGTCTCAGACAATTCACAGAGTTAAAATAGTATTGTCAATAAAACCTATAAATATTTATAACCATAGATGGATGTGTAATTTTGTTTATTAAGGACTATTAAACAATTTTTTACATTATTGTCAGTGAATATAGCTTAGTAAATTTTCAAGTCAACGTGTTTCCTTTTTTTATAAACATTGTGTAAGTAATTCTTTTTCTAAATACGTCCTTGGTATTATTCATAGTACTTATTAGGAATACCTACGTAATAAGAATAATATTAGTTCATAGAGATAATAACTTTTAACGAAAAATAATAAATAAGGTCTTCTTTGGATTTATCCGCTTTGGGATAAAAAGTTTTAACATTTTTAGTACTATATCGATACTTTTTTATGTCAGGTGCCGGCAAAAGAGCACGCGGTTCGCTAATTTTGAGATACCGCTTTAAAAATAATAGTTTAACATTTCTAGGTAATATTTCGATAATATTTTTTAATTTTAGACGCCGGCAAAAGAGCAAGCGGTTCAGCGGTTACCGCAAAACCTACAATATCGAATGTTTTGATGGTTCTTTGCCTGGGGTAGAATTTATGAAGGAAAAGAAGATAAATTGGGTGGGCATATAGGCCTCCTGCTCTCCCAGTCTCCTTACGTAACGAATAACGATGGTAAACAGAGATTTGCACCGATTATTGTCTTCCCCGGTGACAGTTTGGCACAATTCACGCCGGAGCAATGCTTGATTCCGACCGTAGAATTCGATTCTCACTCTCTTTTGCGAAACCACTAATACATATTTTAATTGGTTAATTAATAAATCCAATTCTTATTCTCACTTAACTGTGTACAAATTGTAAGCGCAATCACAACAATTATCGATACATCAAATGATCGGAAGTGTTTGGAATTTTTCAAAACAAAATTGCACATGTGTAGCGGATGGGATTTTCGTAAGTTTCGTGGGTTATCTAGTAGTCGTATTGCAATTACATCAGTTTCCTATAGCGT
This sequence comes from Phoebis sennae, assembly GCA_001586405.1. NCBI lineage: Eukaryota > Metazoa > Arthropoda > Insecta > Lepidoptera > Pieridae > Phoebis > Phoebis sennae. The sequence goes on along the minus strand of LQNK01000633.1, from coordinate 362,301 downwards.
TTCCCTTGATAGGCTCGCGTGTTTATCCACGCAGGAATCGATCATGGCTGTAGAAAACGAGGAAAATAGCGCACGACCTTACAGCTGCCTGCTGCACTGATAAGTGATAATGAAGCATAAGTGTGAAGGATTAACGTTGAATTCCATTTTTGTTAATTATTATACGCTGGTTGGTATTGGAAATTGTTTTATATTGTAAATTATAGGGAGGATGAAATATATCTTCTTTTAATAACGGGTGGACAGGGTTTGAGCAGGTAATTTTGGAGAAAATATGACCGACAATTTTGTTATTCATTTAATATGTGAATAATTATGAAATAGATTTTGCAAATGTAAGACTGGTATTTATAATCTGTATAAATGCATGTGTAACTATTAATCCCCTATAAAGAAAACAATAAAATAAAGGTATTGCTTGAGACGTTTTTCTCTACCGCATTCCTTTTGATAAACAATAAAAATCAAAAGGTCAAGTACATATTTATAAGACACTTCTCGCCTATTTTTCTCCTTTGATTGCGATTAGATTTCTTATTGGATTGGATTTCTTATTTGATTGGATATGGAATTATGTGAAAAAATAAGAAATCCACATGTCATGCGCAAGACTTGACGAACGATTTTTTTGTAAAGTATAATTAATTACCCATCTCATACTATTTTTCTATATAAATATGTTTCATTTCTGTGTCTATTCTGAGCATTTTGCATTTGGCGTGCGATCAAATTTTAAATTAGGTTCATTATTTATCGTACGTGATTGTCCCAATTAATGAGTTTTACATTTTATTTTATATCACTATGAAAAATATAAAACAAAAAACTATCCATAAATGTTTTTGTTATTTTAGAAATGCAATGAATTTATGCCTATTTATGTACATATATTTTTCGTTAAGGAAGTAATGGCTGTGATGTTTGTATGAGGCAGTGCCATGAATAATTTATCTGACTGAGAGTTATTCCTTGCAATGTCATAAATACCATAACAGATTTTAAAGAATAAATTATATCAGGTTTATCAGGTTATTCTTGCAATTTTCTACACAAATGTTTTATGAATAGAACGTAATTGTAAAAGAAGATAAACCATAGTGAAAAAGAAGAAAAAAGGAAACCATAGTGGTCTGTAGTGGTCTGATAAACGAACGAAGAAAGGCCATGGCGTTTTATTTATTAACTAATTATTTGTTTTATCATCTTAATCATTATTTTATGATATTTTGTAAAAAAAATGTAAAACTAATTAGAAAATTAGTACCACATAAATTAAGATTATTGTTTACAAAAAAGTTAATACCTAGTTTCTATATTTTATTTATATCATAACATAAAACGTGGAAGGAAATAAAAATAACTGTAGAAAAATATATTTGTATATTGCGTAATATGTATTTTTTTTATTCGAAGAGTTGTGGTTTGTATCAATAATTATGATTAATTATACGTTGTTTCCTTAAAAAAATAACCAAGTACCAGTAACCAGTACAAATGGTTGAAATGCTCGCAAAATAAACGCAAATACATTTTTCTGGTAAATTAAAAATAATTGTAGTAAGAATTAATTGTATATATCACTACTGTACTTACCTAATAATACATAAGGTTGAGATATTTTGAAAAATTATCGCATTTTAAGTTACTAAAATATTATTGTGATTTTTCTCGAGACTGTTGACATCTTCATTTTTTACAAAAAATATATCAAACTTCACTTTTAAAAAATATTATTTAATCTCGTAATTTATTCTTTAAAAAATAACTAATATATTTCACCAATGGATACGATTTTGAATTTTCTTTCTATTTTAAAATTGAGCGTCAAAAAAGCGCGCCACGATGATAAATTACTTTTCGTATTTTATCTGTGGCAGTGCGCATACACGTCATGCGCATATTTCTGCGCGCGATCAACTAACAAATGTACCGCAGCAGTTTGCATGCTACAAGTCCATACTCCATACTCTGCTGATCTGCAAGGTCCTTAAAGAAAAGGCGCCTATCGTTTTCAATTCAAAGTTCTCTCACGCATATTGCTAAGCTATTAACGCAACGGTAGCGAACAAATAGATCAGTGGATAACAATTAATTGTTGTATCCACAATGAATGTCTTTAAATAAGATACACGAATTCGTTTTCACATGATCTACTTCTGGCGTTAGAAGCTTCATCTATACTAATATTGGAGGAAAGATTTGTTTATTTGTATTGAATAAGATCAGAAAGTACTGGACCGATTTGGATGAAATTTTGTTCAGAGATTCTCTGAAACCCCAGGAATGACATAGGATGGGTTTTATCCTAAAAATCCTACAGGAACTGGATATATACGCGGTTGATACCAGAGAGCTTAGCTAGTGTTTTATAAGAACAAAAATTGTGTCTATAACAATTTTATTTGTGTACAGTTTTTAACAAAATGTTTTAAAACAAATTTTTATGAATTTATTTTTCTAATCTATTTTGGTAAGTTTGATTATAATTTATATTATAATATTATGTAATTTTTTAAAAAAGTCAATAATAATTAAGTTTCCTGACGATTTTTGTCCGCAAATGTGACGAGACGTGTATTTGCAGGTGTCCACACAATTATCTACCTGTAAGATCGATAAGATAATCTGTAATCTTTGAAATATTTTTGGTATCGAAATTTTTTAAGTATATACATAGCCTTACTTGTAATAGGACATACTTATGATAATTTAACCTACAAGTACTCCTTTTCATTATCAATTTTAGGTCTCTTATAGTGGATCAAGCAAAGAAACCTCTTTTCATCGAAAGACTATGACACATATTACATGCATGTACTTTCATGATAGATATTACAATTTTGGGAGGAACTGTAACGTTACCAGGGCAAGTATGTAACTTTCCTGGAGTAAGTAGTTAGAACAGGTGTTGTTCTTATTTGTTAAAATATCTTTCGCTTCCTTGAGAAGAGCAACTTCACACTTAAGTAATAAATTTAACAGAGAAAGAAAATAAAAACAAAAACATTCTTAGTAATTCAATTTTAATAATAATATAGAAAAATTGCATGAGAGCGTCAAACGAGTCTTTGGCGATTATACAAGCTGATTATTATTTAAACTTAAAATCTAAATGCCAATATAAGATTATAATAATTATAAGACTACACAATCACCATACTAAAAAATCAATCACAGAGTTGCGCCTTTAAATACTCATTCAGGCTAGGAACAATTCAAATGCTATGTCTACAAATAATAATAAATTAATTGAAAAATTATATAAATCATACAATAGCTATGCTTTTTAAGCAACATCACAATGTTGATATTGAAAATGTGTTTTTTTTCTCTGTGTTTTGAACATTAACAAAATTATTGTTTTTATTAGATACATTATGCCTTTTTTGATTTGTATACGAATCAGTTACTATTTAAACTCTTTTTGAATTTACGATTAAGTCGGATTAAAGTAAAGGCCTAATTGATAATTTAATGTCTTTACAAAATCCAGACAGTCTAAGCATTTCACTACACTTTTAATTTCTTAAATTCACATTAAACTAATTACCATCACCTATCATAATCAATTATCCAACAATACAGGATACTCATCAAAGAAACCAAAAATAAATAAAAGATTGACAAAATGCGGACTAATGTGACTAATCGAATTTTTTATTAATTTGCCCTGGACCAAGGTCGTCTATTCTTGTTGTGACGGAGAGGTGATTAATGAAACTTGGTGCAAGAACCGAAATTGTTAACATCTGGACGTGCTTAGATATAACGCCACAATTAGAATTTGTTATCAACTTTTAGTTTCCAATTTCTTTGCAATATCAAAAATAAGGAATCAAGATTGTAAATTTTTAATTTGTCTGAATACTTTGCAGACAAGTAATTACTATTTTTATGAAAGGCAAGAAATGGCTTTCATTTCATATTTCAAACATATGAAATGAAAGCCATTTCTTGCCACCATATTTTAATCTCCAAGCTTGAATTATAGCTAACACAAATACAAATTTCCTATACACTCCATATACCTACTTTCATAACGTCATTCAATATACAACTATATAACAGTCCGCTTTGAGCTGCATACAACTAGTTACAATTATTATACTGAAACGGCACTAGCGTTGTGTAATCTAAATTAATGCTAGAGATAAACACGTGATAGCTGTACCTTTATTACAGAATAAATTTTCAAAAGGTCCGGTCATTTTACATTTTATGTAAACGTATTTTTTGCTGTAATTTAGCGTATAACTGTTCGGATATTTAGATCCAACGAAAACAATGGAATTGTATAAAAAATATAAATATGTAGACCCATTTTGTAACTTTCATATTTATGTATGCAGTATGATTGAAAAAAAAAGCGATTTTAGATTCGAGTTTAAGATAAAGATTTATTTAATTTGTTCTGAAAATTTATCCTGTTTATGAGATTCTTTTAAATGTTATAAACAACCTCAATTATTTAATTGACAATTTTTGTTAAAACAATCCGCATTATTAATGTTAAAATGGCTTATTACCTAAGGAATACTGGATATATGCTTAAAACATATTTTGGGGAACTTTAAAAGTATCACATATTACCTACCTATTTAAATGCTTTTTATAAATTTAATAGAATGGCAGCCAAACTTATGAACTATATTGCTTATAACATAACTGGATTGATGTTATAAATTAGGTATGTGCTAAATGAAGAAAATACAACAATATTTTCAAAAGGTTCGTGAAAAAGCTACGCTCAAAAATTAGCTAAGAACGCATTGATGACAAAAGTGATTATCTTCAAACGTTTTATAAAACCTAAAACCATGGTTACATTTATTTTGTCTGTTTATCTGTTGTCAGTTACGTAAAACCACTGGGTAGATTTTGATAAAATGTTATGAGCTAATATTAGGTGTAACTTATAGGCTACATTTTATTTGAAAAGGATAATAGGGTGGCTCTCCATACATGTAACTAGGGAGTTAAAAAAATAAACTCGGCGATATATCATTAAATATATGGTATGATCGGGTATGATCGGGTGGTGCCATCAACTAAAAGAGGAAGAAGAAGATAGGGTATGATTGGATTGGTCCTAAAAAATGTTAAAATGAAATAGAGGTTGCTTAATAGTCTCTTTTGCTAAAACGAATATTTTTTTTGACGAGATAAACGCTTCTAATGTTATAAAAATGTGGAATTTGAGATATGCAGTAGGGTATTATTAAAAGTATAGTGGAACATATGGTATGCTCAACTCAAGAAATATTCATTAACAAGTAAGCTAATTGCTCACTAATAGGTCACCAAAAATAGTTTTTGGCGCAGCTTTTTCACTTGATTATTGTTGAGATTCTACTTCCTTTAATAAATCATAATACAACCACTCCTACTGAGTTATTCGCATTGGGAAAGTTAATATATCAAAATATTCCTGCTAATTGATACCACAGATAACAAAAAGTAGGGTATTCCTAATAGCGTTTTTATATTTGCCATTATTATGAGC
>LQNK01000633.1:311465-348389 GCA_001586405.1 Phoebis sennae | reverse complement strand
AGTTTCAGTATCATTTTACTAATTTTCATAATGCTCAATATTGAATCGATACCATTGACGCCATCTATTGAAAAAATATTGGTACTTCAAAACCTTTGTATGGGATGGGACCCCATGATACAACTAAATGAAGGTATAGCTGCTAGAAGTATTAGTTTGTTATTGCGTTGAAGTTGAGGAATTCTGATTAATAATTAGTAATCACAATTACTCAATTAATATTTCTTAAAATTTCATGATTGTACACAAACAATGGAATGATAAACAGTTGCTTGAAAATTCATCAAAATTAATGGAAAAGTCAAATTTAAAATATGACCAATAGGTCATATTTAAAAAAATACTTTTTAACAAGGTTGAATAATAAATGGGTACATTTGTGATTGCTTGTTGTACTCTCATATAAAACGAACTTTTAAAGCGCTGCAATAAGGTGTCGTTAAGAATAATATGTCGCAATTGTGCGATGACGTAAAATGATATAATGTAGATAACAGAATGGAAAAGGACGGATTGAATGCAGCTGGACACCAATACCCAGAAAAGATTATGGATCCTGATTACACTATAAAATGCATACATCGCTTATAAAAGAATGAACCCTTCAGTTTAGAAGAAAATACAACTTCATACTATCACAGGGGACTGTAACTTTAACTATCAACGACAATAGTCCATGCGGATGAAGCTGTAGGAAAAATGATACATTACATTGAATAGTCACTACAATAGGAACGAGATAAGAATATATCCCGTCGCGACGCAGTTAGTTATTCAATAATTTCTTAATACACCCATCACACGACTCCAACACGCTATGGTCCAGGATTTTGATGAATGAAACACGTGTTTAGCCATGCGAGAGCACACATTATTTCAATGGCAATACACACGCGACAATGCAATGAATTAATTGTTTCGAATGTGATTCGCGCGGAAATTCTATGAAACGCTCAGACGAAATCATGCGAGGCTCTTGACATTGTGTTATATTTAAGCATGAACTATTACATACTTGTTTTAATTATTTTCAATCATTGCGTGTTTTTGACTACTAGCCGCATGGAATTTTATGATGCAATTGTCTTGCCTGTTAGAGAAAATTATTAAACGGGATAAGTGACTTGGTAGAAATGTTAGTTATTCATGAAATACTGTAACGTAGAGTATTGACATGTTGGTAAGGAGGGTGAATTTATAAGTGGGAATTTATAATATATCGGTCCTCAATTCGGAAATTGTAAATACAGTATTGAATTATCGACTTCTTATAATTTTATAATTAGCCTTGATATATTGTTTGTTATTCTTATAACCCATAGGTACTCACGTATACAATATGTTTTCTGATTCTTGAACTTATGTACAACGGCAAGCGCCAGGCCGGCTTGCAGTACTATCAGTAGATATCCCCAGTTGGTGAAGTAGATGAACCATTTGAAGTAATTCAGCTCCACTTTGGGCCCATCATAGAGTCGCGGTAGTCTCTGGCACACAAAACTTGATATGCCAATTGATAGTACTGTTAAAAATAATAGCCACCTGAAAAAGAAATGACCGTGCCAATTACTCTGGTTTATGCATGTTTTCAGATATCAATATTATTTTAATAAATAATGAGATAGTTCATGATGGTATTTCACCATCATTGTCGGCTATTTGATATTGTAAAAATCGTCAGGCCGTATTGTCTATATTGAAACATTTAATATTGTCAGTATATGTTGTATGATACACCACATTATATTCTGAATGAAGGTGAGCATTCAATCGATAGTCGATATCGTGTTTTTCATAATGGTCTGACATAATGACAAATACACTACCTCCCTTAGTGTATATATTATGACAAAATATGTATAACTAAGTAATCTCTATGTCTTTGAAAGAACTTCTAACGAATGATTGATGGTCACCACCACAGGTTAGAGAATAAAAGGCAGATGGAGTGCGGCCGAAGACTCGAGTGATACCGAAAAGCAAATACAAACTTCAAAAGCAAATACAAAAAGTTCGTCTAGTTTGACACAACACATCACGAGGGCTTCGAAATTCAAATTTCACTCACACAGATGCACGTGTACGTATGTGTACCTGGTACCTACGTCACTCGAGTCTTCGGAACACTCTACCTGCCTTTTGTGGTCACCACTATTTTTCTTTAACGTTACCTTATTACAATAGTGTGTTAATACTTAAAAATCGATGTCTTTATATTATGAATTTACCTATAAACTAAGTAACACGTCGTCGGTCTGTGGCCAGTCTGCCACTGGCAGCAGGCGAAGTGGTAGGGCGGCGAGTGTTCCAGGTTCAGCCCGCGACGACTGGCCTGCCAGATGCGACCCAGCATTGCTGGCTTACAAATCTTCTTCATTGCTGAAAAGACAAGAAACAATAGACAAATCTTTATGGCATCACATAATTAAATGTGTACATGAAAACATTAATTTTAAAACGGAAAAAATATTGGAATTCTGTTATATTCTTTCCGTTTTAAATAAAGTCCGTTTTAATAAAGCATACCTACAGTTGACGATTATAAACATATTGTTTAGTATTTTTGTGTAGAGTTGAAAAGGAAAATGACTCTCTATGACTTTTTATACGCTACAAAAATAACATGAATTATGACGTCATACTTCTTAAAATTGTTACACGTGTACTGACAAATCCCTACTTAATTATTATGGTTAAAAAAGGACCCTGGTACATTATTTTACTCGGCTAAAGTTTTTACCTCCATACAAAGTAATAATTCACGGAGAGCTTATCCTACGCGATTTGACTCATATTCATAAATTATAAAATATTAAAAATGAAGTCTGTGTAACCATTCTGAAGTGATTCTTCTTTAACTGGATAATATTCCAGATGGAAACCTTGAATTTCAATACTATGTTCCATCCCACATTCTAACAAATCTTGTTATTTACCTGTCTTTATTCTATTTGCAATTGTCATATTATTCTTTTGCATGGAAGTTGTCAAATGTACACAAAAAAGGCAAGCCGGGTAATTTATGAAAATACGTAGTTTGGTGAGAGGAAAATGGGAAATTTTAACATACTGTGTAAAATGTATAACTCGTTGAAAAAAATATATATTTTACTCTTCTAAGATGACTTCCTTTTTTATTCGGTTGCTTCTTGCGAACAACAACAGGTCTGTCACAAAATAAATAATTAATGTATTTTTTTAGTCCTATTTTTTATAATTTCAATTCACTATGTCATATTATGGTTTTAAAATTTAATATTGACATGCAATCCTTTTGCGTCGTTAGTTTACCAGGAAAGTCGGACGGAAACACGGACTGACAATAACGAATCTCGATGGCTTGTTCATTTTGATACCTCTCTATGGTGATTTAAGGCACTAACACTGATTGTAAGCTGTGTGAATCACAAATAATTTAAGTTCTAATCTAAAACTTGAGCAAATCTTAACTGATTAGCGCTTGAATCCTCAATTCAAAAACCGGTCGTTATACTAAACATGTAACAATAAGGAGTGTCATGAAAATCTGTGAAAATGTCTCTCTTTAATAGCTTTAAAATCATTATTTCGATAGTGATGAGATTTGTTTATTGTTGAGTATTTGAACATTAATGTAATATATAAAAAATGCACGTTCGAAAATTGTGAGCACTGCAAAATACGATAAATTTTAAAAACGATAACAACTATGGCCATCTCAAATCAAACGAATCAATAAAATCATTGTAATCAGTACGTCCATTGCGGTGAGATAACAGGCGCAGTACAGTGCACTCCTTCATTAGAACGAGGCAATTAAATCAAATTACTTTCCTAGTGAGTAAGAGATTGTCAAGGCTCGGGGTTAACTCGAAAGTAACCTTTGAATTGCTGGCTTTGATGGCATACCAAACGAATTGCTCGTTTTAATTACTTTATAATTTTTTTTTCATTTTTTTGCGTTCCGTACCTAAGGGTAAAAAGGAGACCCTAATACTAAGTCTCGACGGTCTGTCTTTCTATCACTATCTCATATAGAATGCTGAAATTTAGAAACATATTATTTAATTTTTATACCACTATAACAACAAATATTAAAAAAATAAAAAATTATAATATTTCCCCATACAATAAACGTGCTTTTCGTAATTTATCGCATAATATTAATCAGGTAGATGTTTAAAATTTTCCCAGGATGTTTTGGTCTCTACTACGAAAATAAATAATTAAATATTAATCAAGTGAATTTAAAAGGGGTTTCCCTTTTTCTTTAATATATGATGGTACACAACCGGTCGTGTTCGAACCCACAGCTTGAAGCTAGTACTCTGTATCTACTCAATAAAAGGTTTCGCAATTGATAAATATTTTCAAGCTGATTAAAAATGAAATGTTAAATATAATTTCCTTATTCCTTTTCCTCAAACGTGTGAATCCTTCTTATAATTATAGAATCATATCCTACAAATAACCTTTGCTAATATTTAATCTTATGTTTTTACATTGATAGGACGATGTAATTTGTCATTATTTTCATAAATTATCTCATTATTTTTAATTCTCTTTGTTTTTTATTGATTCCATCCCTAAGACACTACATTTCATACAGATCATTTAAACAGGGCCATAATATACAGTTTATAAAATATTCTAAGTCTAAATATACTGTGAAATTTGATAACAATAATTTGATCATTTCATCGCTAGCTATGTGCCGTGGTTTTACCTGCCTATTTTACCACGGGAATGGGAGTTCCGTCCCGTGGGATTTCCGGGATAACTGTCCTATGTCGTTTTCGGGTTTTAAATGTATTGTACAAAATTTCATCCAAATCGGTTAAATTTTTTAGGCGTGAAGTAAAGACAGACATAGTTAATAGTATAGTAAGGATAATAAAGGAAGGATTATAAAGGATACCTTTTAAAATCTATTTTCTTCTTTATATGTTTTTTAATTTCCAAAAAAAATTATCTAAAATAATAATATGTTTTAGATTCAAACATTTAATTCATACTAGTATATTTATAACCGTACAACGATTCACAATGCCACATGGAAGAGCGTTCAATAGATATAGCATTGGCGGGCGGATGCGTACCTCGCAGTTAACCATTGTACAATGTACAAAAGAAATGTATTGTATGTAATGTCGAGACGTAAATCATAAATCTGACTTTTATGTAGGGGTGTGAAAATATTCCTTTTTGTAATTGGAATGAGTGAAGTTACTGATGTAATTTGAAGTCGTCAAAGAAAACGAAAAATTAGGTCCGTTTTGTATTGTAGAGGGGATTTTTTTTCGATTTTTTTACGTAACTTTTTCATGAGCTTTTTATTTTTATATTTAAAGTTTTTACTCATTGAACAACTTATGACACTCAAGGCACCATAAACCTAATTATATTATTAAAGAGTACAACGTACTAATTATATTATTAAAGAGTACAACGTACTGGATCGTTACTCTTTAATATTCTATATATTAAAGAGTAACGATCCAGTAAAGAAAATAATGTAAAGAAGGTCTAATGAAGGTAATGTAAAGATTCTAAGCGTTTAATTTTATGCACTTGCATACAAATTCAAAATTCATCAATAATTGTTACACATACACAAATAAAAGTTAAGCAAATCGCTTGGACACAATCGTTACCAAAACAAATGAACAGTGTAATTGTATCATAACAGTTGATTGACGGTCGAGACAGTTCAAGTGGTCGCCGATGGCTGATCACCACTAATTGGGAACTGTTGTCAAGCGGGGATATCAAAGGCCACCTGCGGACCCAGCTGGGCCGTAATGAATGCATTAATTGTTTACATGTATGCAAAACAATTGTCGTCAATGGTCACTCTTGATGGAATTGTTGACTATTGTAAATTTGCGTCAGAATGAAAAATGAAATTAATGAAATCCCAAATGTCAATCATAAATTTGTTTAAATTAAAATTAACATGTAAAAATGTTTCAAAGTTAATTCTTTATTATTATTTGTGTATGTGTATTTACAAAAAAGGAATATGTCCTGTGGTTAAATACTGTCCATATTTCAAGCTTTGCTCAGTTTAGCCCAAAATGGCGTAGTGTTATATGTCTCTGAATATTCATTTATTATTATTATACTAGATGTGCCCCGCAGTTTCACTCGCGGGTATAGCCTTATTCCGTATAGCTCCCTACGTATTTCTGAATTATTCCAGTAGATCTCAAGTAATAAAAGTACAAACCCGTCCTTTTTTTATATATATAAAATTATTAATTACTCCCTTTTTTATAGAGCTACCGTTACGTACTAACAAAAATGTACAGTTTTGCAAATGCTATGGCCTTGCTGAATACGCTGAATCTGTTTACATATTGTTTACATTTCAGTTGAACGTAGTACTTACACATACGTAAAATATGCAACCGTTAAGTTTGGTTACCAACTGACAAAAATTTTTAATTGGCACGATTCTATTTATTAATAAACTTGTTTACAGCAAATTTGCACTGTATTTTTGCAGTAATCAATTTCAAAACGGCTTTTTATAAGCTCTTTTGAAAATTACATTAAATTGCTCTTTTTTAATTTATCACCGATTCGGAATCAGTGGGTAGTAATGTCGTACTACTACCTAATTTATATAAAAACTGATATCTTAAGATATTAGTCAAAATGGACAGTTTTACAAATACTACATCTCTTTACACACTGAATCTGTTTACAAATACAGATTGTTTACAGCGAAATTGCACCGTTCCATTGCCTTGATCAATAAAGTTGACGCACTTTGTGACTAGGTATTGCGTAAATTATGCTGATTCTAAACTATTAGATAACGCGAAATAATCGCAATACGTAGTTCGATAAGTATTGTATGTAATGTTGCATTTTAATGACGTTGTAGTTGTAAATGGAATTTGATTCGCTGAAAGCAGCGTGAAATCCGTAGAAAAACAAAGGTGGTACATTTTGAATGAACATGTTAGTACGTTAATAAATACGATAATAATTACCTTAACATAGAACTATTAATCTTTTTCATATAAATGTGCCATAAAGGATAAAACGGAAAATCATGGTATCTAATCGTCCGCGTATTTCCCAGCAAGTAGGACAAAATCCACTACCTTATATAAAAGCTATATAAATTCAAAAAGCCTGCCAATTCAGCATTCATTGAAACATATCGTGTTTTGTTTTAAGATAACATTGTGCAAAGTCAGACAATTCAGCAAGAGTGTAACTTACATAGATCCAATTTCGGGAGCCTCATCTTTCTCAGAGCACGCCGGACACGTGTACATTTAAACGACGTCGTGATTAAGTAGCACTTTATTTTAGCGGAATCGAAAATGAAACCTCTGATATCGGAATGTTTTTAAAACGAAATGAATACATTTGTGCTCGGTACGCATGCGCGGGCTCGCGGCACACTGCGGCGAGGCGCTCACAGCTAATGTCAATATCCCGCACTCGGCCGACAATTATTTCGTACACTTTTGAATCGTAAATAAAACAATTTCATTTTTAACGGTCTATAATGTCAATGTGTCTCAATAATAGGAACAAATGCGTTTCTAATTTGGAACAATTGACGCGACCGCAAATCTGGACCCATGGCCACGACACAATTGAAGGATTTATTTTTTAAACAAAATATCGATTTGGCAATGATTGGAGCAATGCCTAGATAGAACATAATTTAAAATGTATATTATATTAATAATAATAACATAATTTAATTTGAGCTTTTATACAAAATCCTAAAAAATAAAATAATTTCGTTCAGTTTCATTTATTTATTGAACAATATATCAAAGTTATAACAAGTTTGTTAATTAGACGAAGTTTAAGGAATAACGTGGATATTATTCTGTTTCTGAACACTCAACACAAAACTTCAACAACACAAATTTTGTAACATAATTCCTTTTAATTGAATTTTCAATGATAAAAGTTCTCATAATTGGGTACTCTACTTTTCGAAGGGATAAAGACTTAACTTTGATGATGCAAAATAATTTAAGAAAAGATTAAATTTACAATAGTGACTTTGTTGAAAATAAATTTATTATTATTATCTTATAATAAACTGTACCGCTTGAAGTAAAAATACGAGGTAAAAATAATAATCTGTTTTTAATAAAATTATTTTTAAAAACGACTTTACAATCTATACGTTCTGATTTTACACGTGATAGTAAAAATATATTTCCTTATACATCTACTATATGTATTATGTATCCTACATAATTGGCTACATAGATGGATGGGATTTATAGGGGAATATTTTTAAAATTATAGAGATAATCATAAAAGATACTGATTCCGATAGCTCATTTAAATTAAACATTATTTTAAGTTTATCTCTCTCGGGCTTTTTTCATCACTAAGTCATTGTATATAATATACATATCATTATCTAGTCTAATAAACACTTTTTTAGTTTGGGAAGCGAAAACAATCTACTAAAAGGACAAAATACAATTTCAAGCACTGCACTCATTAGAAACATTTGGTTTATACATTTGTAACATAATAATTTTTGTTTTGCGAGCGGAAATTCTACTATAAAATAAGGGAAAAAAATTAATAAATTATTTTAAACTTTATCCAACTTAATTTTAAATTTTTACTCTGGGGTAGTTTTTCGTATTTAAAATTATATATAAACACATCCATAAAATACAAAACAAAAAAGTTATTTTTAGTAACGGGATATACTCGTCTACAGTAAATATTATTTATAATATTAATAATTTGAATTGAATTAAAGAAATAAAACAAAAAAAGAAAACGCTTTTTACAAAATAAAAACGTACCTGGATCACTGGCATCCGTAGGAACTAGCACATCGTGTTTGCACATGATTAAAAAAAATAAAATTGTCTATTTTATCACGTTCCTTATTCAAAAAGTGTTCGCGGGTTTACGTCCACAGAGTCCGTGCCATAGATTATACACTGGTATAGGATACCTCGAACACTACCGCCCGGCTGTCTGGCGGTGACAAAGCGCGCCGCGTCGAGTGCGCCCGCCTCTTCTAATAATTGTCGATGCGTTATATCAATTCGTCTGTCGTGTTTGTTTATATATACGTTTTTAGGCGTTTTTGCTATAACTCTTTTAAGCTTTAGCACGTGTTTTATTTTAAGGTACAGGAAAATGTATATGATTTGGCATTTATAATATTTAATCCTTATAATAATTGTCTTTTTTCAAGTAACATTAAGTGTTTTTGAATCGTCAAAATTATAAAGATTATAATTATATAGCAAAAAATAATAAATCATTATAATTATAAATTATGTCGTCGTTAAGTGGAAGGTTCTATGTCCATACGTTAACATCTTTTACATAGACCTGAATTTTGTTGTATGCCTTTCGTGTCAATTTCTTTTTTATATATAAATTCTATATATGTACAGGATCAAAGTCAAAGTCAATATTGTAACGCTCTCGACTTCACTAACAAAAGAACTGAAATTTACATGGGTGCAAAGTTATGTTGTCACCCGGGATGTTAATGAATCTAAGATTAAAATATACATACATTAATAATCAAGCTGTTGAAGAACTTTAAAGTTTATACGTACCTAATGTATACAAATGAAATTTATTCGCAGCGCCTGGAAATACGCAATCATGATAAAAATCTGAAAGTTTTAAATGTTTCTATTAATTTATAGTCTACCCACATAAGAAGATTGTACATTTTATATTGATGTTGAAAATTCTTAAAAAAATCATAACCACATTTTTTAATTATTACAGCATCATACAGTATTTAAAATAAATTTGTAATATTTCAAGCAAACCCGTCGGACAAGGGTTGTCAAGTATCGTTATCTATAAAGGTACAGCCAGGTGCGACTCCACCCCCGAATCAGGCCACGTGAGGCGATCGCTGGCTCGCCGGCGCCGCAATCGGGGTTGTAAAAGTGCACGTCGGTACATGCTTTTAATATTTTACTTTATTTATATGCAGCATAAGGGTTATTTTTAAAAAAATTCTAATTCCAGATTCGATAATACTAGGAAATCTACACACTCGCTCGTGTGCAGGCGCACGTCCTATATGTGCTACGTCTGTCACACAACTGAGTGTGTGATTGACAACTACCCTCTTGACAACGACACAAGCAAAGCTTTTACTATGGAAACTAGATAACTGATAGACATACTTAAACATACTTTTCTCAAAAAACTCTAAATACATTTTACATCATAATTTTCTACTCGTGGAAATGGAACCCACACCCTCCGACGCAATAGACCATTGCTGTATCCATTTAAAAATTTACTTTATTTATATGTAGCATAAGGGTTATTCTAAGATATTCGATTATACTAGGAAATCTACCATGATCGTCGCAGGCGCACGTCCTATCACATAACTTTCTGAGTGTCTGATAGATTGACAACTACCCCGTCTAGCACAATGGAACGAAACCATGTATAATCTATTGAATAATTATAAACGACGATATTAATACATATAACTTTACGCAAGCCCGTCGGCTAAGGGTTGTTAAGAAGCCATCTATAGAGGTACAAGCAGGTGCGACCCCATCCCCGGATCACGCCACGTGAGGCGGTCACCGGCGCCACGTGCCATTCTACCCATTCATAAGTGCACCTTATTTATGCGTTACATCTGACTGGGTCAGCGCTTGCAAAACTTTTGTTACCTGGCCCCCTATTCCAAATGCAAATCGGATCGGAAGGTATCAAATATCGGAACAAGATTCATACAAATTTCGAAGGAAATGTCATAGTTCCGACGCGAATCGGATTTGTGAATCAGTACTCTGAACCCTTTTGAAAAGTGAATTTTTCGTCCGAACCCAAAATAAATGAAAAAGTTTTGTGCATTCTTTAATAAATAATGAGTAATCATGTTACAAATCAGGTAGAAATAATAAAAAAAATCTAAGGGGTGCTATGAAACTATTTCTTATTTTTCATCAATTCATGGATGTTTATTGAATAATGCATTTTCTTATAATTATTTATTACTAGTATTGTCCCACGCAAGACATTTTGCGGAGCCCTGGGATTGTCCACTTTGAGAAAGGCCGGATGCTATTAAATCTTATGTTTTTTGCATAATCTTTGCTTTTTTGTCATAAAGTACTAGTGGTATTTCGGACTATTATTAACCGACTTCCAAGAAAGAAGTTTGGTATTAATAAGAAAACGTACAGTTTTCTTATGCGTCGCTTATTACTTGTCGCTTTGTTGTCTAGTTATAGCGTTAGTGTTACAATCTTTAACATGCTTTGAATGCTGATCGAGACCTGAAACATTGTCATCATATTTGTATCTAAGGAAAATTGACCAGTAAAACAATTTAAAATTATAAACACGTCATACCTGAATAAGGAAAACGGCAATAATTATTCAAATATTCTTCAATCTTTTAATGATATTCCTTTTTTCGATGCCAATTTTTAATTTTTATAACTTATTTAATTTAAATATGAAAAAAAAACACATTTTTTAAAACTCCGCCAGAAATACTAATAACAATATTACATTTATTGTGTATCGCAAGGCTTTGAAGTATTTTATGTCCCTCGCGGTCACCAGCGTTTGTTTTATTTCAGTCGCTATTGTTTCTTGAAAAACCTGACAATGCATTTATATTTTTTTATTTATTTAATAACTTTTCTTTTATAAACGCCTTATATTATATATATACTTTTATGTAAGGTATATACAGTTAAAGACAATAATAATTATACAGTAAATATTTTATAGTAAAAAGTTGGCTTAAATGCGCTTATCTTTTCATTTTACAAATTTTTAATTTACTCTGAAAGGTAGGTTTTCACGAAACGCAAATGAAGTCGCGGGACACAAATAGTAGTATAAGAAAGTATAAGAACACGATTTTGGATTGAGATTTCCTTAAGCAATGTTTAAAAAGGTTTATGTACATTATGATAGGCCAAAATGTATAAAGTCACGTTAAAGGTAGGGCACACGCGATGCATGTTAAGCAAATATCCTATTGGGGCTGTAACTAATATAACCTTTCAGTCCCAGATCGACCCAATAAATTGACTGGGATTGGTTGGAATTAGGAGGCTTAGCGATCATTTGTCACTATAAAGAATTTATCCGATTTATCTGTGATACTCGTAACCCTCCAGAAGACAAATCAGTTAAAGGTGTGTTAATGTCTTAATTGAAAATAAATATTTTCATAAAGATATTTCTTTTCAATTCAAGTTTATATTAGATTTTTTTAATCAAAGATTATTTCCAGGTTTCGTACCAAACGATAAAATTGATAAAAAGTTTAAAATATTTGATCGAAAATTTTCCACGGTATGAAAATATTAAGACTATCGACGAAAAAACTTGTAACAAAAAAGCTTTATAATTTCAGGAAAAGTTCGTCGTTCAGTTCAGTATATGATACGATAGGTGGTACAAGATGTATGCAAAAAGCGGCAAAACCAAAATCTAATCAAAATTCCGTAAAATACTTTTTTTGTATTTTACCTTTTTTGCCTTCCTCTAAATTTATCCATGAGTATGGTCATGACGTATGAATCTGCATGACGTCTTTGATAAGAGAAGGAAAATCGTTAATTTACTTAGAATAAGCTTCTTAAAGAACTAGTTATACAGAGGTCAATCCTACTTTCCTGTAATTAAGCTGAGGTAAGTGAATACTTAATAGGCTTATGGCAGAACTCTTTTCCTACTTTGAGTTCATTGTTTGTGTGAATCGTACTAATACTATAAATGCGAACGTTTGTGAGGATGTATGTTTATTACCTTTTCACGCAAAAACTACTGAACCGATTGTGATGAAACTTGGTATTCTTATAGGTAAGGATCCAGAAAAACATACAGGCTACTTTTAATCCCTGAATTCCTACTAGTGTAATATAAATACAGACTATAAAATCAAAGGATAGATAAGTTAATTCCATACAAAGCTCGCTCGAACAATGCAACACAAAGAACGTTCACCGACACGAAATCTCGGCCTACATCGGACCACTGTTTGCTGATGTCATCCGTCTGACACGTGCGTTTTAGAGTTAGGGAAGACATTAAAGGCTCCGAATGTTAGAAATACAGTCGCCCTAGAAATCGAAAATAGTTTTCATGTTATTTACTTCATAAACACATCATCTATACATATAATAAAACAGTAATCGAACCATTTCTGTACATTGAATATTTTTCAAAAAGAGTAATTGATATGCAATATGTATGTTCTATAGATACCAAAACCATGGTTAAATTTTTTTTTTTCTGTTTGTCTGTTTGTCGGTTTGTCTGTTTATCTGTTTATCTGTTTGTATGTGCGTCAATCACGTAATAACCACTGGGCAGATTTTTATAAAATTTCATATGCTGATAGAACAATATTAGGTGCAACTTATAGGCTATATTTTATTTTAAAAAATATATTTTTAGGGTGACTCTCCATACATGTAAACGGAGGGTAAAAAAATAAATTCGCGAATACATCATTGAGTGAGGTTTCATTGGAAAGGTCTTTAAAAATGATATCGAGGTTTCTAAATGCGTTTTCTGCTAAAATAAATATTTTTTGAGATATATGCTTCTAAAGTCGTGAAAATGTCATACCACGTGACAATGTGAGATTTTGGTTAAGTTGCCTTTTTATACTCTTAACGATTAAGACGTTAAAATACTCAATGAATCCTCAAAAACTTTCAAAAAATAACTAACTCTCTGCCCGCGGCTTCATTTGCGTGGGCTTTGATTTTCTGTATTTTTTAAGAAGCGCGCGCTCTGTGAGATTTTGGTCACACCTATTTCCATAGAAAATTATAAAAAAACTATAGACATGCGCATATATCACTGGTCCTGCGATCGTAATTTTTTAAACTTTTGTTGTGCTCCTCTAAAAATACAGAAATTAGTAGCCCACGCGTGCGAAGCCGCGGGCGGAAAGCTAGTACAATAATAATAGCTTAAATATTACATTATATTTACATTACTTTTATTCAAACTATTTTAATTTTTTTAACTCTATTCTAGGTCACAATTTCGTGGTCAAAACCATATGCAGTTCGAAATTAAATAAGACATTTGAATAAGGCTTTTCATGAATTGGACTACAATAAATCAAAATTAATAAATTTTTAAATACATATATTTAATAGTAGTGAATTGCTTTTGTTATTTGAAAATCCTGAACGTTATCAGACACAACTCGAACTGGTTTTTATGGCGGTAATTCAGAGCATTGGATTTAATATTACATTAAGCCTGAGACGTGAAGGTTTACTCAATACAACACAATATGGGGTAAGGTTACATGGTTTAAATATATATGTATGTATATGACAATCTGAGAATATGGTATTGGATGCTGAAGCACCGTCTTGACCCGTTTTCAGCGAAACTCTTATTCCAAGAGCTAAGACCATTTTATGGTGAGGTATTTGAGGCAAGCTGATACCTTTTTTGATGGTTCTCCTATGATACCTCGACATGGAACTGTAGACCTGGCTGGTGGCAGAAGCGGGGCTCTTAGACCTGGCAGGTAGTAATTCCTACCTAAAAAACCTGTCTTTTTTATATAAATTTTTTGGTACCTAACTTAAATTTTCAGGTACCCAACTTACGCACCAGGCATACTCATATTTTTCACGTACCATTTGCTCCTATAAAATTAGTAATTTTTCAAATTTCAAAAAATTTTTAATTAAAACTTTGTGGGGTTCTGCAGACAGTAAATAGGATTTTTTAAACTTATCCCATAATTTGTGTAGAACGTGATTGGTTGCACAGTAATGGCTTTGTATACAATAATTTACACGCTTAAAATTTTCTTTGTTGATACATGTCTATTTTTAATTTTAATTTTTTTTCCTACAATATAAAAAAAAATGTCACACTAGTCATTATTATCTAATTATTAATGGTTTTTCCTTGTCATTGGCATAGCTATAAATAATACCCGATTGTACAACCTTTTTATACTGTTCTGATTATTTATTGATTTTTATCTATTTTTGTAAGTGTACAATAAAGTGTTTTTGTACCCTATTAAAATTAAAAATTGCCTCGAATACATTTTTATACATACTTATTTTGCGAATATTCTTGAACGCGCCTGGCTATGTTAGAACCCCGACTAAATAGACTGGCTTACGTTTTTCTACTCTTTAAAAAAACTACAACATTTAAAGAATTACATGTTGTCTTAAATATATAATGTATTAAAAAAATATTTTTAAAATTTTCCGGGTTTATGTAGGTTTAGCTCCGTTACTCACCAGTCAGGTCTGCAATTTCATGTCGGGTATAATGGGAGAGGCATCATACAAGTTTTCAGCTTGTCTCAAACACCTCTCCAAAAATGGTCCTAGCTCTCGGAATATCTTGACAATTTGTGAATATGTATGTAATCCACATATATGTTGTCGGTCGCAGACGTACGAATGTTTCCTACAGATTTATGTTGGACAAATATAAAATTAAATAACCCTTGAGTGGTAGGGTAATTGGAAAAGCTTTGTATACGTTTCCATTGTGCGTTGTTAAATTCTGAAATAAATATTTTCCGACTATAATTATCCAAAAAATAAGAAGCTTCCTTGAAAGATTAATATTAAATATATATGTTTACACAAAAAGTTGCTACATTACATGTTTGACTTATAATTAAAATCTAAGACCACTATAGTTTAACTTAAATTATGGTAAGCTTACAAGTGTTTTCAACAGTGTTACTTATACTTCTTCAATAGGCCACTTTACCCTCCCTTTTCCGATTTAAAAATACCCTAAAACCATCCACTTACCGCAATAAAAGAAATGTTCAAAATATTCACAGCGATAAACCGGGTGACCCGACTCCACGGCGCCGGCTCCAGTCACCCTCCATGACACCATCTTGCCCTTGTTCTATTACGTCATTCGTGTAAAATGAAACTTCGTTTTGGTCTGTAATTAAGACCTTAATTAACGCGCTTTTTGCTGAAATATTAGAATTTCATCCCTCCCTAAAATCCTTAAGATACTACGGTAGGTGCTACGTTGTTTAAAAGTAATTTTCATCGGAAAATTGTCCTTTGAATTTGTCTTGTAATTTCGATTACATTAGATAAGTTTAATTATAGTTTATATAAATGTGTAATTTGCTTTTGGCTTCACTTAACAATTATGTTGTATAATTTACCTATATCGTCTGTGACTCAGACATGCACTTCATCATTTGAAGCCTTTAAGTTTAAATGGAAAGATTTCTTTATCTTACATTGGTACAAACTCATTGGTACAAACTGTTTAAGGGGACTATAATACATTGTATTGTATCGATATTTGTTAACAAAATTACTAGCTGATCCTCGCGGCTTCGCTCCCGTAGCTTAAATCATCCCGTAGCTTGTTATATAGCCTATGTTACTTATGGATAATGTAACATTCATGTGGTGAAAGAATTTTTAAAACCATCGTACTTTTTGAGCCTATTCATTACAACCGAACAAACAAAAAAAATCCTCTTTATAATATTAATGTAGATACATACGACTCTATATTTTTAAAGTTTTAATACGAGCCAGTGTCGTTAAAAGTATATTAATCTTGTGGGCATGCCCATCGAGGCCACAAAGCATTATAAAATATATGAAATATCTACGTATCATAATAATCGCTAACAGTATAGTATAGGGTGTAATGGTGTTATCCTAAAACAAGGAGATTACTATGAGTGGCGTCAACAGGGGGTAGCATTAGAGGCGTAATTACTTCACATGATAGGGTTTTAAGCGTAATTCAGATTTCGTCTAATGATTACTGATTTTAATACACCTCTGCTTGTTAAGAGAATCGAATCTAATCTATTTCTTCTATAGTATATTATATCATACAATGACGGTAAAATCCCTTCATATTATCACCAGTGTACGGTAAAATTGTAGCGTGTAATGGTGTTAAATCGGTTAGTTCGGGAGCCTATGGAATCATTTACTATTGTACCAAGTCTTTTTTTTTATGCCAATAAATGAATTTGTATTTGTATATTTTGTTATCGTAAAACAAGAAGATTATGTATTGTGGGGTTTGTAGCGTAATTCAGATTTGGTGATCTAATAAATACGCATTTTAATGTACCGCTGCTTGTTAAGAGAATCTAAATTTAGAAAATTTAGAAAATTCCTCCTTAATATCATCAGTGTACGGTAAAACTGTAGCGTGTAACGGTGTTATCGTAAAACAAGAAGATTATGAGAGGCGTTAACAGGGCAAGGCATCCGAGGCGTAATTCAATTATTTCATATAACCACAGCATTGTAAGGTTTGTAACATAAGTCAGATTTGGTGCTCTAATAATTATGGATTTAAATATATCGCTGCTTGTTAAGAGATGTAATAAAAACAAGAGCATTATGGGCGTATCTATAGCATTTGAGGCATAATCCCATTATAGATTCAACGATAAGTGACACATTGTTTATTAACTATATAATAATAATAATAGTTAATAACCCCATTACCTCCTATGATCATGGCCTTATATAGTCTTTAGCGCAGATTTGTTTATGTAATATTTATTTCAAATCTCGATTCACATAGAGATTGATGTTTTAATTCTTTACACTTTCCAACGATATTTTCCTTATTGTAAATACCGTACGTATACAAACAAATGTAAAGTATATTTTTAAACGTTTACGGTACAGAAACGACAAGTCTACGTATATATAATTTTTTAAACTTGGTGTGTATACCAAGAATAATTGAAATTATGTTATGTGATTTTCTTAAAGATATTTTAGTAATCATTATTATATATAAATGAAACTTACAATAGATGTATTAAAAGATACACGAAAATGCACTAAGATAATAAGTTTTGAAAGCTTTCCCTTATATATTATTTACCCTTTGTACCTGTCCTCTGACCCTTGTCTATACGATGGACTTGTCACCGACGTAACTTCAGCACATTAAATAATCATAGCTTAGCCTTACGGTTGTAATAAAAGCTATATGTAGTACAAGCATGTAGAGGATCATAATAAACTTTTTTTATAGCAATTCGTAGTTCGAATATTGCTTAAAGCAGTAATATAGTTGCATTTTTAAACGACTCAAGGTTTTACTATTCTAATGGGAAAATTTACTCTCATTTAAATCATTCCTTATACTAAAAGATATCATACTTTGTAAAAACAAGTAATTGAATTTATAATTAACGCCAAATAAATATTTAAATAATACTATTTCTATTTTCCAACAGCCAAAATTTCTACAAACACAAAATAATAAGTCTTTAAGAAAACCATTAACGTAATAAAGCTTTGCACCGCATCAAAACAAAGTTTTACATAAGTTATATAATATATATTTTATTGTGATCCACTACAGGTAGTAAATACATGTTCAGACCATGATAAATGTTTTTATATCATTTCGGTGTTCGAAATATTGCTTGAAGCACTAATTCGTTGTATTTTTAAACAAATGAAGGGTAAACTATTCTAATGCGAAAATGGTACCCTTAGATTCTATAAATTATTTGATGCTTCATACTTCGTGAAACTTAATTAACGCCATTAATATTTAATTATTATTCATATTTTTACTTATACATAGAAAATAATAAGTCTTTAAGAAAATCATTAATGTAATAAAGCCTTTTACCGCTTCAAACAACGTTTTACATAAATGAATCGAATTAAACTCTCGTTGGGATCCCTAGCTACGTTGCTACGTGTTCATTATTATACTTACAAACAGTATTTAATGCGTTTATAAGTAACGATGTAGAATTGTCAGTATACAGAATACTCCTTTAACATAAAACAGCTAAAGCACTTGGAATTTAAATGAAGCTTTTAGAGCATTGTAATAAACTTCTAACGCTTTAAACAACATTTTACATAAATGACAACATGAATTAAAGAGTCTTAGTACCCTAGGGAAGTTGCTACGTATTCATTGTGTTACCTAAATAGTTTAATTAGGTTTTCGTCTCAAATAATACATAATCGTGTCAAATACTTAGATCGTATAAAAAATATTCATTAAAGAATTTGATATTATGTTGTGAATATTACCATATTCTCTTTATATACAGTTAAATAAAAAGCGCATAAAACACCTCCTACATAAATGACAACATGAAACAAAAGTATTAGAGTACCCTAGGGAAATTACTAGGTATGTTATATTACTTAAATATGTATATTCTTACTTAAAAAAGTAAAAGACATAACTATAATACATTTTAATTGTCCTGAATTATCAATTCTGATGCTGTTCTCTAAATGATGTTATTAAAGTAATATTATAAACTTCTACTGCTAAAAACAACCTTTTACATAAATGAAAACATGAATAAAATAGACTTTAGGTTCCCTAGAGCATTGTTTCTACCGCTTCATTATGTCACTTAAATATGTATTTCTACGTCACAAGCAGTACTTAGTCACGCCAACATTTATACATGAAAGACTTATTTATTTTGTTCATTATTTCTGTAAGGGTGTTACGGAAACAAATATTTAAAAGGCCGGAAAACGCTTTGAACTTTCCGGGTCGTAATTGGAAAAAGTTCTTTATAATTATATTTTACGTTTTTATTTTAATATTTATTAAGCTTTTAAGTTCAAAGTAAATTTTCTATTAAATATTTTGCACCTATATTTATATACACATTTAAAATTACATTTGAAAATTAAGATGCAAGGTACTTACGCATTTCAATATATCGCTGTTCGCTAACAGTAAAACTGCCGGTTCAGTTCTAGGTACAATTAGTTACTAAAAAAATTTGCAGCGTAAAAATCTAGTGCATACATCATACCTAAATAGAAAAGCATATTTCGGTAGTTGTGGAAGTTGTAAGTGTTGTACCGCATGGGATCGGGACCGGAGTGAAACGCGAAAGCTAGCGGGCGACCTACTTCGCTCCCGTTCAATGCGAAGCGCTGCCCGCCCAGAATAGACGTAACACGTGCGCCCGTGAATAAAGTCGCCCGCGGCTGCAACACTCGCCGCGGGCAGTTTCACCAAAACTACGCAACTTCACAACTATCCTCACTCACAAACCGCGTTGTGATTCCCTGTGAACTTTTACCCTGTGTCTTTTTACTAGCTTTTATAACCTGTAGAAGTAAATATTTATACATGATTCGCTATCGTAGTGGCCTTGTTTGTTATCTCGCACCGGTGAAAGCTGTAATTGGTGTAACTTTTAGATTCTATTTTCAATGTTATCTTATGGTTTTATAGTGAAGTAACAATGTGCCTTATTGGATAGTTTGTTGTGATTCGGGCTAGGTGTGCAGGAGTGAGTCATCGGCTTTAAGATGGAGCATAAATACTTGTTCATAATCACGCTAGTTTTGTTACTAGAGCCGATTCCCGCTTGGAGATCAGACACGTATGTTTTAATTATAACTTTTTAATTACGTTTTAGATGTTGGTATTGCGTGAAATATGGTTATTCAACAGCAGTTTAACTTTTATAACTAACTTTAAATCTTCCAAAGCCTTGGCGCCAGTCACCGGATCGAAACAAAATTGAAATAGGATTATCCGAACCACGAAAAACAGGATTTGCTAAAGTCAGCTACGTTGTAACAAGATAACAAAAACGTTCAGGGAAAAACAACTTGTCGTAGAGACGACTCTATAATTTTAACAGCTTTTGAAGTTGGATCAAAACTCGATCATTTATATTTTAAATTATTTTTCCATATTCCAATGTGTTTTATGTAATTAGTAATGAATTGAAAAATAAAATTGTTGAGGGAGTTTTAAATGTATCTTGTACAATAAAATAAAATTTTACAAACGCAAAAATAAGCCAAACAAAGCGTAAATCAATGTTGTATCATTGCCATGAATTCTAGTACTCCTTTTTCTTTTCCTAACACGATATAAAGGTTAAAAATAAAATTATTATGTTTCGGTGATAATAAGTAATAAATAAGTTTAACCGGAATCGCAACGTAAGTCGTAACGTTAAGCTTGAATTATTACTTAGATTTTGTCTTCGACTGGTAATGAATCAATAAATTCAGCATTAACTATTGAAAGCATTTCTGTAAATTCTAATTTTATTTTATTGTTCAGCGCATTAAGTCTATTATTAAATTAATATAATCAATTAAGTAACTGAGACTCTCCATAGCCGTATTTCAGGGGATATTTTATAAACCAAGCATGACGTAAGTTGTAGGTCAGAATTATCACTTCTTTTAGTAAAAATTAGAGCAA
This sequence comes from Phoebis sennae, assembly GCA_001586405.1. Lineage (NCBI taxonomy): Eukaryota > Metazoa > Arthropoda > Insecta > Lepidoptera > Pieridae > Phoebis > Phoebis sennae. Next base: position 327,185 of record LQNK01000633.1, on the reverse strand, counting down.
CATTTGCTAAGCATTTTTGTTAATAAATGATCATAAAGAAATTTAGTTGTTAAAAAGAACATGATATACTATTAAACAGTGCTGCATTATTGTAAATAAATAACCATAAAGAATATTGGAAGAAAAAATAAGAAGATATACTATTGATGTGTTAAATTTTTTCAGTGTCAAAGAATGGGCCCGAACACTAGGCGATGAACTGTGGCGGCTAAGTGAGTCTCTCACAAAATCGGATCAGATCAGGATTGTAAGTCGCCAAGTACTTTCGATTGTCCCTTATTCAATTACGTTTCGTCTCTTCGACGTCGCAGCCTTTGTTTTTGGGCATAATACTATTACTACTGATATTGGATTTGTCTGAGATTTTTTATTAACACTAATTCGTATTTAAGCTCGTAAAGGAAAACACTAGAACAACATTACACAACGTCCAAGAGCTGGGATAATTTTTGGGTAGGTCTTTGAGGCAGGCTGAGAACTTGTATTATACAGCCTCTTGAACGACAACATTTCAAAAATTACATGTTGCCTCGAATATGTTATTTAAAAATATAAATTTTTAAAATTTTCGGGGTTTGTCTGCAGTTCCATGTCGGGGAGAGGCATCAGACAACTATTCGGCTTGCCTCAAATACCTACCCAAAAATGGTCCAAGCTTTTGAATTAACATTTGAATTACACTATATAACGTTCCAAATTCAAATGAAGAATTTGGACTTTAACATATAGTTTTTTTCAGAAATATAAACAAATGAATGCGAGCGTGAAGAAAAAAGATGGAAACCAAATATTGGAGTCATCATTGCGATCCGTCAGCACAATGCTCACGAGGAAGATCAACGCTGTTAAGGTAGCTAGCTATAATGTTATCTTTTTTGTGTTGAAATTTACTTTTTACTAGCTTTCCGCCCGCGGCTTCGCCCGCGTGGAATACAAATTTCTGTACTTTGTGTACTGTATGACAATTTTTAAGATTTAGAAACGCACGTTTGTAAAAATATATCTCGTAAAAGGTTTAAGTTCGAAGTATATCCTACATTAAATATAACAAAAGTGTCACTGTTCACTTTTATATAATTCTAATAATTCTATTTTATCTTTTTTTTGCAAAATATTGACATTTCTCTCAGAATAAAAGAGTTGATGTTTCCATGGATTTAACACATATTTGCTTATGGACGCAAATAATATCTTCAGCATGTTGGTTAGTCTTTGTTGTGATTAGCCGCCATGATCGTAATCTACTTTCGAGATCAAGAGTAGACTACATTTATCAATAAAAAGTGCTTTAAATAACACTTAAAATATAAATTTAATATACCTACGCGCATTGATGTGACGCATTTGTTTTGATGGATCACTTTGAACCCTCATATCTTTTTTATTTGTTTACCGATTTGAATGAAATAAACACTAAAACCTCCGGGGGGCCAGCCGTAATACATAATCGAAAACCGTTTTTAAATCGGTTAAGCCGTTTCGGAGTTCACTGCGTACAAACGCCCGACAAACAGACAAACAGACAAACAGACAAACCGACAAACAGACAAACAGACAAAAATTCTAAAAATAATTGTTTTGAGTTTAGAATCATAAATGAAACACGAAACACTAATTTTTTCTTGAAAATATCAAATGTACAGACACGGCTAGTCTACGATTTTATTATATGTATAGATATAAGTATGTGTTGATATTGTATGTATGTGTTCACTTTCTTTTTAAATGAAATAAATAATTTGCGAAACATACTGATCAAAGATGGTATAAGGTATAATGCATTTATATTCAGACAAAATTTCAACAACTATTTCTAATTTTAAATTATCCTTCAGTTCTTTGAAGTGTCATATGCCTCATGTTCAATCTTCTTGGAAGTTAAAGAGCAAACCGATGGAATTCTCGTCACAAAGAGGTGACCTGTGAAATTCTATATAGTTCGGTCAAAAGATAGTCCTCCACGATTTGCGATATTTGCGTTTCTGAACAACGCACCATCTGCCTTTCTTGAACAGTGATATTTGCCTTTCTGAACAACGCACCATAGTCAAATTTCGCCTGAAATTTGTCCAACAGTTAACTTATTGAATCCATAACTATTGACTGTTTAACCAAAATAATTAGAAACCGGGCGTTAGTCCCGTTCATTTCAGTCGAAATGTTAGCTAATTAGTTTAGTTCTTAATTTGAAATTTCTGATGAAAATAAGTATTATATAATACATTACTTATTAACATTGCTGAAATTTTGTCGATAGAGAAATTCAGAAATAACGTTCTTATACATTTTATTGAGACAATATTTTCGATATTAAATGACAGAATTTATTGCCATGTACCGAAAGCGTTATGAAGCATGCAAATCGATATGTTTCTCCCGAGGGCATTTTTTATTCCAGACGAAAAGCAAACAATATTTTAATATTAGGAGACGAGAGCTTTTCAAAGAGAATATAATATAATGTTTACAACCTTTTTCGTTTTCCAACATCTAAAGGTTCTGTTGATATTATATTTGGTAATTGAAAATTATTATGTATAATTAAAATGTTTCGGGAGTCGTGATTGTGTATAAATATAATTGGTCTTAGCTACCAAGTTTATGCTTTACTAAACGAGATTGCCCGATGGTTCTATCTTCGACCTCTAAATTTTAATCTGAATTAATATTTTTTGGATTACCAAAATTATAAATGATCTAATACCTATTACAAGTTATATTGAGTAATCAAATAAGAATAAAAGCTCAACATAAACTCATACATCAACATGTTAGTTTTACCAACGAAGTAGTAGAAGAAAAAGTAATCAGTCAGCAGGCAATGTTCCGAGAGACGGTAGTCGCATATACATAATTAGAGGGACCGTGTACTTTACCTTGCGAGAATTGTCATTAATAATTACAATCCCTATAAATCCTGTACTTAATGTAAAGAAGCTTTACTCAAGCACTGTAATGCTACAAATTTTATAGCTATTTTATAATTTTCAGTGCATTCACGCGACTGCAGAGCGCTTAGCTTCCGAGTTTAATTTCACGGAAGCGAAAAACGACTCCTATAGTTACTGTTCAGCTAAGTATTCAGATTTTATGTACGAAGATGGTTCTGAACTAGTTCGAATGGATGAAGGTCCGGAATTCGCTAAGAATAAATCACATTTTATGAACATGACTCTAGAAAAGGACTCACATTTCTACGATATTAGTGTAAATACTAATATGAGCTGCATACACGTACCAACGAATATTTATTACAAAGGTTGTTGCAATCTCACGCTTTATATTAATTAACAAAGCTTTCATATGTGGTACTAATGTTTGATATACTTTCAGAAAAGGACGCCCTTAACGCAATTCTCTGGTCTAAATCGCTCAACGAAATATTTATTAAGAACTATAACTCCGATCCATCATTAGTTTGGCAGTACTTCGGCAGCTCCCATGGGATACTACGTTTCTACCCCGGAATGCCTTGGAATATGAAGGAAGTGGATACATACGATTGTCGTGTTAAATCTTGGTATATTGAAGCCGCAACTTGTTCTAAAGACGTTATAATCTTATTTGATGTGTCCGGCTCGATGACTGGATTTAAGAATTACGTTGCGAGAAGAACATTAGAGTCTTTACTAGCAACATTGTCAAACAACGATTATGTAAATGTGTATACATTCAAGGCGAATACTTCAGAAGTAGTATCGTGCTTCGTGGGACTGGTACAAGCAACGCCAGAAAATTTATCAACGATAAGCAATACTCTAGAGCCTACAGACAACGGCAAAAAACACAAAGTGCCCTTGGAAGGAAACGCGAACCTTACTGAAGCCTATATAAGGGCTTTTACAACATTAAAGGAGGTAATATTTACTGAGTTTCCTTCGAGGCTATTAAATTATCCGATTCTCAGAAAACATCTCGAGAAAGATTTTTCATGAGAGATATTTTCTTTTCCAAGAGAGATTTATTTTAATGGCGCACACTTTTTTAGGTGTAATACGGAAATATGAAAGCTGTGCTAAATATTATACTGTGTATAATATCGATTCATATTAATCTGAAAATTACTTTCAAAAACTTCAAATTTTTGTTTTCAAAAACTCTTTATTACACACATCGTGCAATTTTTATTAGTAATTTAAATTGAACGTCATAAAATAAAAACTATAATGACCACGTACCCACAGTCAAATTTCTCTACAAAAAGCTTACTTTATAAGTGTAAATAGAAACACAATAGAAATGTTGCGTCATGAAACATATAAATGATTCTACGTTTGCCGCCCACGGAGGCTTTATCGCAGCTACCCTAATATACTTTATTTCAATTTGATGCGTATCTTAAACGCACATACGACCTTCGTCATCGCCAGGAATTTATTTGCCTTTGTTTATACCAGAATTTCTTCGCGAATTTGAAAGAATGTTTGTAAATATTTCATTCACAAATCTTCAACATTTATTAAAACCATATTTACGAAGATATAACATATACCATTGAGAAATATATTTATCAATTAAATAAAAATGTTTACAACATTTGACAAGTCCAATGTTAAATATTATAAAAATATATTCTCCTATTTTTATTTTCATGAAAAATACATTACACAATACCATTAAAATAATATAATAAATAAATACAGAAATTGTAGTTACCCAATCTATGATTATTTTCTATAGAAATTTACTTTAAAATAATTTATATTAGGTTAATCGTATTTTGATGGCAACATAATTCTACAACCATGATTATTTCGATATGATCAATATCTGTTACAATGGGTTGTTGTTCACTATAATATTATGTTTAATGGTAGAGAAAGCTGTTTCATGATTTATAAAAACGAATTGCGTATCTTTTTAAAATTATATTTAATTATTGAAATCAAATGTACACACGTAGATAAAACGTAATTTTAGATATTACTATCGACGCGGAACCAATAAGTATTAATGTAAACCCGAACTTCTTAATTAATTGCATGGCAATGTCTATTTGCTAAATAGAGTAGAAAATTATGTAATTTTTCAATGAATATTAAAAAAGTGTATATGCAATGTGTGAAACTTTAACCTGATAATATTAAAATAAGAAATAACGGGTACATTTATACTGTCGTGAGGCAATCAAAGTCCCTAAGGACCGTTTCCCGCGTTATAAATTTCTATTTATCGGTGGTTGCACAAGAAAGCTCTGTATTAACACGTTTAAATGTTTAGAGGCGACAACACTGCAACGTGAGTAACTCCCAAGGCTGCAATCAGCTAGTGATGTTGATCACGGACTACGTCCCCGGCAACCTAACGGAGGTGTTCGAGGAGTACAACAGGGAGGTGGTGGGAGGCAAGACCTATATCCCCGTGCGCGTGTTCACCTACCTCATTGGGAAGGAGGTGACCAATGTTAGGGAGATTCAGTGGATGGCTTGCTTGAATCGAGGTGAGATTACTAAATGTATATGCGTAGTTTATAAGCTATTTACAATCTTTTAGCCCAAAATTAATTTATATAAAATAACTTTGACTCATAAATGTTCGTTTAATATTGTTAGTGCGTTCGTTAGTTTAGTTGTTAGCGCGTTAAGCGTTACCGAGAGCTTTTGAATTCCATTTCTAGGGGAGACGCGTAAAAAACATCGGACTAGATAGGTATAGAAGTCTGACTTGATTACCTATTTGCTGTGTATGTACTTATCAGTGTAACAAATTAAAATCCGTCTCTGGTGGTGATATGCGACTTAACTTTTCAATGTTATTATCAATAGATTGATTACTTTGTACTGTATCATATTCATTGTTTAACTAAATTTCCGTATTTAACCCGTGTGGGTTCAATTATAAAACTTATATTAAATGTAAAAATAAATATTAGAACGTAATACGTTTCTACGATTTCCATTGATCTGCGTAGTTCGTTACTATAGGTATTCCCATCGAGATTTCACTCAATTCAATTAAATGTAAGCTACGAGCGATGGCTGAGCTTTGAATGCAGTCTTGAATAGTTTATCAAACATAGATTGGATCTTGTACATTATTACGCAGGTTTCTTCGTGCACATCCATTCAGTAGAAGAGGTACAGCAGCAGGTATTGAAGTATATCAACGTGATTGCCCGGCCCATGATCCTTGCGGGAGACGAGCCGCCCCCCACCTGGACGCACGCCAACATTGATTACACGGTATAGAATAGAATAGAAAACATTTATTCCGAAAAAGTAATACAATACAGTAGATGGTACAAAATATCACCATTGACATAACTGCATAGGAAGTCTTCACAAGCGATTTCAGGAACCATATTTACAGATTGAAAAATTCATATGAATCCTCCGTAACGACCGTTTTGACGTTGCTCGTATTAAAATTTCATGAATTTCCTGTATATTAATGTATATTTTCTGATGGCAAATATTGTCTATTGTTTATCTTTTTCTGATATAGGAAACATTGCGATTTAAGTTTGTGAATATGGCTACATATTTTTTACAGCAGACGAAAATAACAATTTATACTAATTTATACTAATATCATAAAATGGAACCACAAAAATGTGTTTTGTAATGTGTATGTTTGTAATGTTTTCACACAAAAACTACTGGACCGATTTCAAAATTTCTTTCACCATTAGAAAGCTCAACTTACATAGGCTTTTATATTGGCTATATAATATTATGCTACGATAGCTAAGCCACGTGGAACAGCTGTATTATAAAAGCCTTTATGTGATTATTGTCCTCCATAAACACACGCACAACTAGATGGTCATGAGCGTAGTTTTAAAGTTTATAGGATCATATCGTCCCTTGAATACTCGCCTAACAAATTTCTCAGAAACACCGCAGATAGTTTAAAGTTATTTGTGAATAGTTTCAAAGCTTTACCTTACGTGAGGGGAAATTGAATATCAATTGCAGGGAACTATTAGTCAGCACTTCAAACTTATTAATACATAGTCAATCTTTGTAATTGGTAGCTTTTCAATACTCAAATCAGCGGCGGCTTCTCTCCTGTAGCTTAATAGATGGTCTGTGTAACCCAAAATGATTGTTCAAAACGGACCAGTAGTTATTGAGATAAGCCCGATCAAACAAACAAACAAACTCTTTTGCCTTATATTGATACCAAAAAGCCATTTCATATACTGATTAAATTAACTCATTTCCAATAAAAATTGTAATAAAGAATCTCTATTTTCTTACTTTATGAAATATGTTAAAGCTTTGTTAATTTCCACTGTCAGTCCTTTAAAACTTAATTCAGGTTTAAATACTAACCTCACAACAAGTCTCATTTGCATAACGAGTTGTGAAAATGACACGCGACGAAAATACAAGTATTTTTAAGCTGAAATGTCATGAAATAAACCTCTTTGTTGTTTGTTTGCTCTGTTTAACATAGAAAATAAGATATAACTGTAATTCAGTACGCAGTTGGAATATGTTAATATTCTTTACCCAATTTTGAGAAATTGAAGAAAAGAGAAATTTTTCTTTAAATATCTGATACAAGTTACAAGGATTCATACACCCTTGTTGCTTAACGTTTATCAAAGATACACGATATAAACATATTGAGGCGCTCAAACAAGAAGTGCAACATTGAAGTTTGCGTACTGGTATTTCTCTCAGTAAATATACACGTTAGTTGAATATTCGAATCTGGCTAGCATTGCTACGCTGAAGGAAGGGTTTTGCACAAAAATTACTGTAACCTTTAGTGTTAATATTATCTTAAATTTTTTTTCGTTTCAAGCAAGTTTTTCAAGAGATTTCCTATAACATTTTGAATGATCACTTAGCAAATGTACTTTATATTTTTTTTATTCTTTGCATTATTTCTTGATGGAATTGTACAAACATAAAAACACGCTTTTACATGGAATTCCAAATAAAAGTGTGTTTGAATTCCATTAGAATTCCAATTTCGAATGAGAAGTAAAAATGTGATAAAATAATAATACTTACTGTTAAATTACTTTTTTTTAATTGGAACATTAATTTTTTTTTTATAAGTTATGATTGATTATACCTAGTATTTAAAGCAACAAAGAGTCGGCAAAAGTCATAGTCGTCCGAAAGATCAATACTTGGCTGTTGGATTATATGAAAGCTGCACGCGATGTAACTAATATGATTTTATCAAGCGGGTAATAATAAAAATTCATGTTTATCGTCTGCTGCGTCAAGGGTTATGGGTATCGAACATTTTTAGAGGAAACTATTAAAAATATAGTTCATGTTATCATGCTACGGTATTAGAAGATACATTTTGTTATTAATTTAGCTCAAGCTTAGCACGAAAAAGGTTTCATACCTATTTTTTAGATAGTATTAATGTGTTGGATTTTTTCAAGAATATGCTTTCATATATTTTTTGAATTGTTCTTTTTGTTAATATTTAAAGGCATCTGAAATAAAAAATATTCTTTGTTTCACAGAGAACTGCAAAGTGGGACGTGAGTCGAGATGTGTCCACGGTAAGTTTTTATATATTTTTTACTGAGTTACCAATATATGTTAAGAAAAAAGCCATTTGAGTTGGTCCACTATCACAGTAAAAATAAATCTGTTAAGAATAATGAATCCCACGAAAACTCTAGTAGAATCAAAAAGTATTTGTTAACAATTTGAATCCGAAACATTCTCCCCTAACATCAAAACATTTTTTCCAAGACGTAAAAATAATTCCATATTTCTCGAGACGCTCCGAGACTTATATCGAATAATAAAATTTCCAAGTGAATTTCGCGAGTTCTTGGCATAATTTTTGCGAATCTCTCCCGAGGGATATAACGTAAAATAATTACGTATATGTGAGGGAAAATTGTGGGCTATTGTGCCACGATATTGGATTCCTTTCAAATATATTCCCGCTTAACCCGTGATATGTTTGTGGGTGACTGTTTGAGTGAAGTGGATCAATATTGATTTAATATCCATTTGTATGACGACTCTAATAACGATACCACAACGAATTATTTATACACTTTGATGTTATGATACAGAATGGAAATGAAAAGTTATTTTTCTGGAATCGTTAAATCAGTCAAAGCTTTTCAGTCAACTTTGTGAATTGAAGTGAGATTCTTCAGGTCACAATTCCGCTTCAAGAGTAAATCAATATTCATTTATTCAGCACTATCTAATAGCTTTGAAATCCCTTTCGTACCTGTTAAAGTCGAGTTTGTTCTTTGTGTACTTACCTTGTAACTTGAGTTGTTTAATTAGATAACAATTGTTACCTTGGCATTATATTGGCATTATTACCTATTAAGCAGGTCTAAGTCGCCGTGGCCGAAATCGGCCTGGATACGTATATATATAATTGTTACCTTGATTGCTTATCATGTTAGGGATAATATTTATTCTAGTAATACGTTTAATTTAAATTAAACTTGATCGATTGGAATAATAATAAATAGAGCTATGTAGGAAGTATATTAGTCCTGTAATGTCATGTAGGAGAGACCTTCCAAAATAGGTGTATTAAAGTTATTATATTAATTAGGAATTAGTTGATATGATAAAATATTTCTTCTCAAATCTTAAAACCGTCACCGTGACCATATCGGCCAGGAACATTACTTATGTATTATGCCACTTACACGTTGTGCTCTAGGTACTTGTCGATCTTTCAAGGAGATGTGATGAACGTTGTACAGATTCCACCTATTATTATTAGTGCATTAAGACTGTGTGATGCAGAAAGAGGGCGTCTGTAGAGCATATGTGTATCCAGTAAAAAATATCGTTGACGGGTCACGGTTTCAATTGATTCTACAAAATTTGTATGTGCGGTCTGAAAAAGATTGGAATGAATGAACCTCTCTTGTCTCTATAGCAGGGGTTCCCAATCTTTTTCAATCCGGGACGCACTTATGAATTCAGTTATATGTTAAGACGCCCTAGTGTCAGCGGGGGATGAGTTTGAGTTTCAAAAAGGATTACGGAGACAGATAATCGGAACGCATCAATGGGGGAAACACAGCAATGTCCTCGTGACGCCCCTCTACACTTCTGCGACGAACCAGAACGTCATGACACACAGTTTGGGAACCTTTGTTCTATAGTTTAATTTTTGTTTTAAAGCCGGACGAGGACAAACTAGTGACGTCTGTAGCAATTCCTGCGTTCGACTACAATTACAACGAGAACCACAACGACGCGAGACTTCTGGGGGTCGCCGGGACCGACGTGCCGATCGACAGCATTGCGAAACTGGCGCAACCACATCAGGTACGTTATTTTATCCAATGAGGCTTCAATATTAAAGCGTTAGTAATAACGTAATGATACATAGTTTCCTCGAATTTCCTTATAAGCTTATCATATTCAGAGAGATTTTATGATATCCATATTTTAAGGATTTCGTTTAGGCAAAGAAACATTTTTTCCTGATTTGTAATGTAAGTATGGATATTATACACGTACAGTCTAATTTTCATGAAGATAATTTTACCCTGAAGGCTTATAAAATGTGTTCGGAAAACAAGAAGTACTTGTACGTAAACCGTATCTACTACGCATAGCTATTATACAGGTTAACAAATGGAATATTAGGTGATAATTATTTGAGAGTTTATAATTTTAAATATATACTTATAACAATTATTACCAAATTAATGAACAAAGTTAACAAATTGCTGATAGAATTTAAAAGTTGTGTGGGCGGCGTTTACTCGGGCCAATTAGCCATTAAAAGTTTTCTCATTTCAAGCACCTTTACGTGCATATCCTACTACATAATATATAATATTGAGCTAATGGATGCGCTTCAAGAATTGTAATTGTAGTAAGAAGTGACCGTAATAAATCATGCTTCAATATTTAATTTATTGGAACTAAAGTGGCTTTAGTGTTAAATTATAATTCTTATATAAATAACTAGCTGCGCCCCAGGGCTTCGCTCCCGTGGGAATATCGGGATGATATATAGCCTACAGCCTTCCCCGATAAATGAGTTATCTAACACTAAAAAAATTTTTCGAATCGGACCAGTAGTTCCTGAGATTAGCGCGTTCAAACAAACAGACTCCTCAGCTTTATAATATAAGTATAGAAGTATAGATTTTTGTTAACTAATATATCCTAGTGAATTGACTAGGTACTTATATGTTAAAAAAATAATTTTAGCTCTCTCAAAACATCAACTCCTTAGTCAAGACTTGTGTAGCTTCAAGAATGACTTCCAACTATAGCATATAACGGCTTTAGATCTAAGATAGAACACAGCTTAGACTTCATGCTGAATATCCACATAAGAGCCTTCACGCTAGGCTTAACAAAGCGTTCTTTGTGAATGAACTCCTTCAAAATAGAAAACCGACCACGTGTAATCAGACTAGCGCATCGAAGATTCCGTATAAAATTAATACATATAAAGAGTAATTCAATATAGGTTTCCCTTGGAGTCGCAATATAGGTATTAAGCGAAAATATTCGACATAATATGGTCATAGCTTTTGATCTAGTTGACATGCAAATAACACAATTTATAACTATAAAGTTAGTTTATTAACTGTATATGTTAATGAGAAAATGGGTCCTGACAAACAGATAGACAGATAGGCGGACGACGTAATCCTACGAGGATTTTTCTTTGAAAATACGGTACCTTAAAACGTTGCCTGACAAGGTTTGATAAATCTTTATATACCAAAAGTGTATTTGATTTCAGCTCGGCGTGAACGGATATTCGTTCATAGTGAGCAACAATGGCTATCTCCTCTTACACCCCCTTTTGATCACTACGGTAAGTACTTTTGAAGTACTTTCAATTTATTTTCGGTTGAGGGATATTGTGATGCGCAATATTGAGATTTATTAAAATATTTATCCCATTTTATGGTTGAGTGTTCTTATAGTTTAATAAAATATTCATGTTTTACGAAGGCACCTAATTATTTTGTAAATACTATGTAAAATACAATTTCAGTACTTTCTTACTATCTTTCCTCTTTATAATATTAGAGTAGAAAAATGAAAATCTTATGAAACTGGAGTTGTATTGAACTGCTTGTATAAATAAAGAATGTCATTAGATAAACGGCCAACTGCAAGAGAACTACAACAGTGTGGATTTCGTAGAAGTGGAGCAAGTGGACGACGGCAAGGGGCCCAGGGAGCTCGGAGACCAGATCAAGGAACTCCGGGTCAACCTCGTGAATGGCTCGGATGGCAACATGACGAATGTCAAAGTGCTGTTCCACTATGACAACATGAGGTATGTTGCTTTTCAACTTCCAAAGAATGTTGTGCTTATAGAAAGTGTGTATGGGAGGCCACCGTATAATAACAATGCCGATAGCGGTCATGGCGGCCAATCTCAACAGAGATCAGCCAGATACGCAGGAGATATAGTGCACAAGTATATTGTGAGACCTAACCAAGTAAGACCACCGTATAATACCGATACGGAACATCTTGTGAATTACATAACAAATTGAACAATATCCATTATACCACATTGTACGAGTATAAAAATACATATTGTATTAATTAATGTCTTAATAAATGTGAATGAATGAAAAATTCTAAATTCTTTATTGCGCTTAATAAGTTTATACGAAGACACAGTGAACTGTGATAATATGTAGACAGTTAGGTTTTGGGTATGTCTACTAGAGGCCATCGAATATTTGTTAGTTCATGATATTCAAGTAATGCACAAAGTGGGTTCATAAAGGCATTCTCGACGTAAAGCCCATAGATGAAATACTGATTCTACAAATGTGGCTCGTTGAATTAGATAACATTCTTAGATAATCTTGGCATAAAATAATTAATAGTTGGGATTTAAAACTTATTAACATGAAAAAAACTACTCTAAAAATACTTTTGAAGATTCTACAATCTTTGAAATTAAAAATCTTCCCAATCGAAAAAATATGAAAATCAAAGAAAAAGTATAATAATAAGTCTTGACTAAGGAGTATTTGTCCCTTTGAAGAGCGATCAAAACTTTTCCAAGCAACGTTTCTATTCGTGTGATCTTAAGAGAACTTGACTAACCCTTTGTAAGCTCTTCAAATATTTACAAGACCATTCTGCAACACTGAATAACTTATTTGTCTCGAAGCAAGCTAAATGGAAAATGCCTTGTAATATCGTTAAAAGGGACTTTAATATTCAAGCAATTACATCAATATTACGGATTCATTTGTTAACTTTTTATTAGATTTAAAGTTTTTTGTTATGTGTCTATTTATAGTTATGTTTAATTTATTGAAAATGATTCTGGTTTCTTTTGTATGAATTAAAAAAATCTTTTTTGTCTCAATATTGTAACAAAAAAAATATTTTTTTTTTATTTTATTCGGAGGTATTATACACCGTGTAAAAAATCAATTAATGCTTGATAATGAATTAAATATGAGGAAAAAAAATATGAGGAAAGCCTTTAATACGTATTACTCGTGAATATTATATAATAAATAAATAAATATTCAGGGACATTTAACACAACGCCATCTATTCCTAAACTAAGCATAGCTTGTACTGTGGAAACTATATAACTGATAGACATACTTATACATACTTTTATTTTAAATAAATACATACTATAGACAAATTAAACACAGACAGTAAAAAATTACAATGTTCATCACATCATCATTTTCTACTCAAGGGGATCGAACCCACACCCTTCGGCGCACGACCATTGCCATCCACTGCGCCAATCGGGTCGGCAAAATTATGCCTAATACATTCATAAATTATGTTCACAGGAGGATTGCGCGCGTGAAACACGATTATTTCTTCAACAAATTGGAGGGGACGCCGTTCTCCATGGGCATCTCCCTCCCCATGGGATACGGGGACACGGAACTGATGCTGAAGGATAATCCGCTGGAAGCGAAACAAGGCCAGGAACTAATCGGCGTTAATGTCACGAGCTATTTCAATTTCACGTATCGGGTTCATCCTGATTGGTACGTAATAAGTAGATTTTATTTTTCTGTTATTTTTTATTATTTCTTTGGACATATTTGCTAAAATTATTTAAAAACGTAAAGTTTATTCTTGAATTTTCTAAGAGGGATTTTATGGACTTGAAAAGTATTATCTATTCTTACACAATTTTATGAGCTTCAACTTAAGCTTATTACAGATTTTAATACTGTAATAATTACTAATATATACTATTTTCCTTCTTATTTAAACTTCCTTCTTTTTTATAGGCAAGAATTGACAATTAAAAATAGTAATCACGTAACAGAATTTTCTACTTCGTTTAACTTAATATAAAATGTGTTTGCATGATTGGTCTTTTATTTAATAAGAAATTTTAATTTGGGGTTTATATTGATTATTATAAGAAATCTATATATAGCATAGTATATATAAACTATGCTATCGTTTAGAATAAATGTCAAAATTTATTATTTTAGGGTATATTGTAAATACCATTACCTGGAAGGACATGAATCGGAAAACGCAGAGGTGGAAATCTTCAAGTTTCTTGTAAATCTTTCAAAGAACAAAATCGACATTACCAAGAAACAATATGGGGAAGAATCACAAGATATTCCCTTCAGTGTGGAAAGTGAGTATTTTGTTTTTATTTAATGTTTTATTGACTGATGTTATTTTATTTGAGCTTTGTCGTACACACGCCTAGCATCTATACAGTGGTACTGATTTATATTATTAAATATATTAGACCAGTACTAGTTTTTAAAGCTTTAAAAAGTAATCGATTAAGCATTCCCCAAAATAATTTAACACTCGAAAGATAAATCATCTATTTAATTTCGAGACTTCTTTCTACTTGTTGCGAACGACACGTTTCCCTATAAATACGGTGAAGATATTCATAGTTCATACCACGTTCACCGACAAAGTTTTATAATTTAAACTTCATCTTATATCACTTTCAAGAATCGGCAAACAGATACCAGATGCCGATGCTTAATTTAATTTAAAATTACCTTTATTTACTTTAGATTGTAAGTTAATACTGTGTCTGAATAAAGGCTCATTATTATTATATCACTTGGGATATTATCTATTAATTTCTAAACTTTTCTACTTTCAGCCCACTGCGGTACAACCCCGCTTGGCAAGGACGACTACTACTGTAATGAAGACTTAGTAAAACAATTAGTATTCGACGCAAAGCTTTCCACCCCATACTTTAGGGACTGGCAAGCAACGGCTGAGGAGAGAGAACTGGCGCGCAAGTATAGTGTCAGTGTGCGATTTATAGCCACGTCCAGTGGTCTCACGAGGTGGCATTATATCTTTGATGACGAGAAGAACGAAAAGGTCAACGAACACGGGAACAGGGAGAAGGAATATTCTGGAAAGTAAGTACGGAACTATTTATGCCAACTAGTTATGGTCAGCCAAAAAGTATGAATTCGCGCTCAATGATAGGCTCAGCTTAGGAAAGCTAAGTTTGATCATTATCTTCTTTGATAGTTTCCAGTAGTTATTTAAGAGTTCTACTAGTAGATATATTTTAATATTACATAAACTGGCCTCGAAAACTACAAGTCTTAGCATTTAATAATGAAATGACAACGTATCAAGTATTATGTAATTATGTAGTTTAGTATCTCACCTTGCGTACCTCTATTATAATTATTATATTATTATATAAATTTAATCGATTTATATAACACTAGCTTTTGCCCGCGGCTTCGCTCGCGAAGACTACAAAATGGACATAGTTGTTATAAAAAATATGACATTAATTATATATAATTTAATTTAA